>VCRD01002775.1:8513-44632 GCA_006783055.1 Trinorchestia longiramus
TGGCGCAATTGCAGACAGTCTGCATCCGATCTGAATCTAGCCACAGAAAATATATCAAGATACTGGTAATCACTAAAGGATTTAAGTGACGTTTTGGTTAATTGTAATAATGCGCTCCAATAGAATTTTATGGCTACGCAAACAGTTCTCCCGCATTCGTCAGCATCTGTTGAGAGGATCTTCTCTCAGATAAATGACATAAAAACAATAACAACGAATGCAATAAAAGCAGAAACAGCAAGAGATCGATTGTTAGCAAAACAGTAGATGTAAAGAAGTTCTTCAAACTGTCTAACTGGGAGCCGGAGAAATCATTAATAAAAAATGTTGAAGACGGAACTATTCATCAGCTGTATGAAGCCAGACTCAAAAAACAGGAAGAAAAGAAAATATTAAGTCTTTATGGTGTAGACGAGGAGGATAATGAAGAAAATGATTATTAAATATTACAAGTGACGTTAAATTTTCCGTTTTTAAACATTTTTGACATCTGGGAAAATCTTGGGAAATTTAGTTGGTCACCCTTGGGAAAATCGTAAAATCTGAATGGCAGCCCTGCTTCAGATACGCTTCTAGCTAACAGAATATCATTGTCTTCAATGGATTATCACGTTGAATAACTTGTTTCCATTTATTTTTTGTTGGAACGGGCGTTTACGTTGTTGTTCGCAGGAGAAAAAGTTACAGTAATTTTTCATAACATCAAAACTACAAAACATATACAAAAACTCACGAGTTTTTCGTGATCTACAGCCTAATATTAGTGTATCTGTTGAGTTTCGTTGAATTCCGAATCATCGAATTAAAATGCAGAAAAGAAACATAAGGGTATAGCCTTGTTTTTTTGTAAATAATAACGAATTTTTTATTACTTCAGATACGCTTCTAGCTAACAGGATACCATTGTGGTAAATTGATTATCACGTTGAAACTTGTGTTTTGATTTTATTTTTGTTGGAACAGCCACTTACATTTGTATTCATGCTACACATTTATTTCATTTTTTCTATAAAATTCACAGTATTTTAACGTTTTAAATTTTTATATTGCCAGAGCTAAGGATTTTATCGAAAATATGATGAAATTAAAAACCAAATGTTTACATCATACGGACAAATTTTCAAACGCGTACAAAGATCGTAGAATGAACAAGTGTAAAATATTGGATGCATTTCACCAAAACAATTTTGTAGGTAGGATTTATGTAGTACGAAAGTATACTAGATCGAAATTGCTCCAGTATAGTGATTTTTTTTGTCCACGGCACTTTTCAGAGTTTTATACCAATTTTTGCGAAATTTACCAAAAAACATAAAATTTAACATGACTTCAGCATTTTTACCGACAATAGGAAGAACACAGCATACGAACAAATTTCATAATAGTATCTTTAAAACTTAAATTTTCATTTCAAATGCCATAATTGATAATATCTAAACATACCGTAGATGAATAAATTTATGCTTAAAATGAGAACAGAATACTAAACTTTCCAGTTCTCTTTGTTTGAATAATAACTTTGTATCAATGCTTCGTGAAAACTTGAGTGGGTAAAACAATGGAAAAGTATTGCATTGGTGACGTCATTTGATGCTTTTTATTATTCCACTGATTCTAGTTTTCACAGGGTCTTGATAACGAATTATTTACGTAAAGAGAACGAGAAAGAGAGAAGCTAGGCATTTTGTTTGCATTTTTAGAGCAAATTTATTTATCCACGGTACATTTCGATATAATTAACTGAAAAGTGAATAGCAATAATACGCTTGACAGTTTTATTCCAGGTACAAAAATCTAGTCAGGTGAATTAATGTTTGTTCAGTGCTAAAGAGCGAACTTGAAATGTAAAACCATCAAGGATATATATATGTACAAGGCTCATTCTAGTCGTTTACTAATAATGTTTAGTTGCAACTCCTATCTTCAATACATACGTTTATAAGCTGAAATGAACATAAATGCTATTTATTGAAACATAGAAAGTAATCATATTTCTAAGGGCTCAAAATCGATAACTGGTAGTTCGTCACCGTCCTGTAACAACCATTATGTAAATATTTAAAAAAATATTAACGAAACGTGTGCCACGATAAAGAACAATGTATTGTTGCATGCTGAAATAAATTAGAAATTAATTATTTTAAACTTGGTAGAAAGCCAGAATAGAGAAAGATTCAAAATTGCAACAGTACGACTGGAAACAGAAACAATGTTGTACGTAAACCTTCAGCTCGTTAGCGATTACTTTTAAACTTCATAGTTCGCACCTAACAATTACCTAAGACATACGTTAGTTTAAAATAATGTTCGAAGTGAATCGATAATACTAAAAATTTATTTCTGTTCCTTCTGAGCGGCGCTTTCACTTACTAAATATGAACATGGTTAAAAGTTCAAAACACTTTACAAGAAGGAACATTAGTTTTTTGAAAACACGATGTTCTCGTCTTTCTGATGTCAGATATTTTTTTGTCTGAATGGTTAGTCCTAAACCATGCAGTTTTCAAGACAGTAACAGGCACTGAGACAGAGCTTCTCGTGCAAGGCACTCTAAAAATATTTTTTGACTTAGTACTACGAATCATGGGTCTTGCCAACAGTAGGCGTCAAAACTTAATACTATGCTGATAATGCAGCAACTGGCCATGTCGCCTATTCTTTGTAGAACTGAGTGAATAATTGAATTCGGACGGAAACCTTCAAAGAAATTAGATAATTTTACAGGAGAATATTGTTGAAATAGAATTACAACACAATTTTTAAAATCAGTATTCGCTACTATACACAAAATATCCTTGCTTTAAACGCCAAATCTGCAATTGTGACAAGCAAACCTGTTGAGGCCATACACGCTGAAACATTGGATAACCCCGCGTAGAAGAAATGATCACTGCTATAGTATTAACATTGATTTAATGCGGACGACAAACCAAATGGTACAATAACGCACATTATTATGATGATATTGCCCCTAAGCCTAAAATACACGCATTTTATCTACACGATAAAAAATATTCACTGGCGCTTGTGTACACCAACCGTTACAACTTAAAGGTTTTGAATTAGTTTGGTTTCGGTATATGATAATGATACTACATAGTTGCAGTACAGGCATGTTTTGTGAATAAAATTGTAATTTCACGCAAAATGTTGATAGAATTAATGATAGTACACTGCATTCAATAACTCCCTACGCTGTGGAAACGTATACGAAGGTAGTGCGGGCTATCACAGAGAAATAATTTTATCAGAAAAAAATTAATTTATTCGTTGGGGAATCTGAGTAGAATTACATGCTTCACTAAAGGTCATCGTCTGAGAATCAGAAAAGCCTCATTATTCCGGTTTTAATATCTCACCATCTTCCTGCTTTTCCCCAATGCTCGCCCGAACACGTCGGCATGTTATATCCGGTTCCTTCTAGCCCGTCACAAATTGCATGAGCGAAATAAAGGTTACTTTAAAAGTTTCCGTCACTTAGGAAATGTTGTGGGATGTTCTGTAACATAAGATTCTATTGACGGAAAATTCATCTTTGTAGTCATGAAAGGAAAACTAGCAATACTTAAAAATAACAATTACTTACATCGACCATCATTGAAAGACTTTTTTTTTTAGTTTCCAGGATTAATTTAAGTCGGTATATTTCTTTTCGATGTATGCCTAGTTGTAACGATGTTGATATTTGCGCACTAAATTGCAATCAGAAATTATAAATCAACATTCAAAAAATGAGACATACTTGCCCGCTCCCGTGGAAATTCTACGATTTAGATTTGACTAATTTGAAATTATAAAGTTAAATGCAATAAAGATTTACGACGAATTATTGAGTTTTAAGTTAATACTTTACATTAATCTACGTATATCATAGACAATGTATCTCCATCTTTCTCTCGCAGAAAAATTATGGAACTGAAATTAGAACGGGGTTGCATGTATTATAAGCATTGTATTGTGGATACCAAAGGCGCCAGATCACTATAAAATACTCAATTTTTCTGTTTTTAGCTTTTATTTCTCACACGGCCATCTTATCGTTAGATGAGATACAGAATGGAAGTTCTGTATATATTAATGAAAAGTATTCACGGGTAAAACTGAAAATTGTATTTGATTTCATAGCTCCTTAATTTCATCACTTTAAAACCGAGGAATATCAACGGGTACTATTTAGGTCATGTTATCGGTAGATAAGATGCAGAAAGGTAGTTCTGAATGAAATTAATATAAAGTATTCATTTCAAATAATAATTCGTTGTAAATCTTCAACCCTTTAGGGCAGGGTGGGATACTAAGTAATCCACTAATTTAGATACATTTACCCTCAAATCATGTGCATCAAAGGGTTAATGCAGTCATCTTTATTATAATTTCAAATTAGTTAAATCTAATAGTGGAATTTCCACGGGAACTGTCTAGTATATACAGAACTTCCATTCTATATCTTATCTACCAATAAGGCCCATATAGTACCCGTTAAAATTTTTGGATTCAAAAGTGACGAAATTAAGGATCTATGAAATAAACATTTTTAATTTTTACCCGTGGTGCTATCAAAATCTGAATATTTTTCATAAATAAATGCAGAACTTCTATTCTGTATCTCATCTACCGATATCATAGCGATATATATTTAAGGGTATTCTCTCACAGAAATGTAATTTGATAACTGCTTTGCTTTTTGAGATACTTTATGAAATATCATTGATTACGTTGTAATCATGCTCTTATTATTCTATTTATCCTCTCAAGTGCCATGTTACGATATCCTGAAAATCGCTTCTCGAAAAAACATGACGAATGTAGACGTATGTCACATTATTTGCATATTTTACAAAAATATTTACTGAAAATACATATTCGATACATTTTGTAACCCAATATTGCCGAAATATTCTGGTTATGTGCGAAAAATTTGAAAATTGAGTACGAATACTTAGACATGAAAGTTCATACGCACAATAAAGAACGAAGAGAATTTCCAAAATTCATTCATAAAATTAATTTAACAAAAGAATGTTTGCTTCAGTCAGTGACTGAACTAAAAACCCATAGCTTTTACTCACCGATTCGGCAACGATGATTACTGCAGAGGTCAACGGTCTTTGTAGCTATAAAGTTTAAAAAAAATTATTAACAATTTTTGAGGGAACATATTCCGAGACCTCCCCCAACTAATTAACTAGTACATACATTCGGATGATTGAAAATCCCAGTATAATTTGCTATCTTGCTGCATATTGACTAAATTTTACAAGACAATACTTTTTCAATACTCTTTCTCACGACTAAATATGAATAATTTAGAAAGTGCAAAAAAATCTGTTCCTCTTACATTAGAAACAACAGATGCAGTAATATTTTCTTGCTTCCTATTTTTATCTGAAAAACAGGATCTACTTAGGATTAATGAGATATATGTTCATTTCTCTATGTAGATTAAATTAACTGGCCATAATTCACACTAGAGGCAGCGACAACGAGACATGTTTAGAATGGAGGGACAAAGAAGCTCACCACCAGAGTTACGGAGCAGTATGAGCCCTTGGCACTCTGGCTAGCACCTAGGATCAGGAAGATGTCTGACGCAGGAACTTCAGATAATGCGCCAATTACTAAAATTTAAGTCAAGTATTACATGACACCTTTCGACAATGCGTCTTGCAATTAAGAATGCAAAAAAGAGAAGCTACAAAACGATAGTAAGGGCTCCGCAACTCTGCTCATGGTGAGTAATTCACAAGTTATTTAAGTGCGTTGAAAATCTGGCCTTGCGCTACATTCATGTATGCACCTGAAATAAAAGCCTTGTAAAAGCTTGTTGTTTCGTTAGCACGTATTGAAACATTCGAAATCTCAAATCCCTCAAATAAGCGTTAGTAAAAGCGCACACCACTAAAACCTAAGTAATCACAAAGGATCGACTAAAATTACGTATCACATAGTTAATGCATAAATGATTCTGCAATGAACAGAGTAACGATGCGTTAACTAAATAGGTTACGTACGAAGAAAATTAACGTTACAGAAAGGTAAAATACTGTACTTGAGATAGTCGCCGTAGCATCGAGACACGTTTTTCCTGAGCACAAATTTTTTCATGTGATAAATACGAAAGTAAAGACTGGTATTTGGAATTGATATCGACGCTGATATCGATATGATTGATATCGAAGTAAAAGAAAAAATTATTAGATTATACGAGAAAAAATTGCACTCTGTTTATAATTTAGTTAAGATATATTTAGCACGAGATAGTACATACCTCTCTCACATAACCAGTCGGATGGTATAGTTAACGTATTTAAAGAGTAATTTTCAAACTTACAAAGACGTTCTGTTGTCACGACATGAGCCCAATACGAAATGTTTCAGAAATATTCCAGCAGGCGCTTCAGTTTTTCATAATTTTATTCGATACAGGATACCAAATCGATCTTCAGCATTTAGCAAGATCGCAAGTTAACACGTTGACTCCGAAGTGGTACGTATTTGTGCCACTTAGGTTAGGTTCTGTAATTTTTTCAGATCCTTCTAGTGACTATGCGTACAAAGAGAAGATTTACACCAGTCAGGCAATCGGAGGCAACGTGTTAAACTGCGAAAAAATACGAGAAGTCGATAAAAGAGGAGTTCCGAACGTACAAAAACTTCTAATAGGAATAGCAACCGTCAAGCATAATAATTTTCACTTCTTAGTACGATTTTTGGAAGTTGACACCCAGACGAGCAAGAAATTACTTTTCTCATTTAATTAGTTGGCTAATGTGAAACATGAAAGGAAACACTGTTATTAAATCCTCTACAATTACACTTTCTTTCTAAAAATAACTATTACGTGAGTTCAGATTCCTTCAGAAAATTGTTTGGTCCCTCTTTTACACAACGGACCGTACACGCTAAATTAGCGGCAACGTTTATAGTAACTTCGTTAAAAATTTCAGCAAAATATCAATTTCGACACATTTTTGTCCCTACCATGCCGCATGGTATTTCCATTTCCATAACATCCACTTTTCTCATACGCCGTAAAGACGTCTACCATTATATAGGCCTATACTATTTCCTTTACGCAGTACTAATAATGAAGCTAATTACTAATCTTTTACCTTGTACTTGCTAGACACTATTAATTTCTTCAATTTTTTTTCAGTACCTATAAATACTCGTGCTTCTTAGCAAAAGAAGCTTCGTTAATAATTTACAATTTCCTGTGAATTATCAAGGTTCATGAGTTACCATTCAAAAACTACTCCCCATGTCGGCCACTATTACTGAATCAAACTTTTGTAGCAAAATCTGCAGTGTTCACTTAAAAAATGGTAACCGACATCGGGTCATTCCCAATGAATATATAAATTCAACCCCATGCTGTATTTCCTCACAGTACATGATACGTTTTTAGTTAATTTTTATAACATATAGTCGTCTGTTACAACTCGTGTTCCCAAAAGTTGATCACGGTACGTCAAAGAAAATTTCATCGTTTTAAATGCCACAAAACAACGTCCACACTAAAAATTCTGCAAATCTAAGAAAACACGTAAACTAAATTAGCGAGATGTCTATTGCTCGACACACTGTCCCCCAGTACGAAAGGAAAGTGAATGATCGAAAAAATCCTACACAAGTAAGAAATGAAACAGTGAGATATGGTAACCAGTGATACTGAATAGTACACCAACTAAATTATAGCAAAAAAATCTAAGCACGACATTCACTGCAGGTTCATTGAAAATTTCACTTTTTTACTTACTTTCACATGCGTTTGATGAGTTGCAAGTGGCCGAGTCATGCTGCGATAACAGCCGACTGATTGTGACGCTCCCTCTAAAGACTAATGAACTATGACATAAGATCGCAACAGATTAAACAACCATTACCCAATACTGGCGTCGTCAATACTGTATGAAAACATGTTTGGTTTGTAACAAAGTTTCACTGAACTCATACTAAAAAACATCACGGGCTTAGATTTAACTGGCTAATACTATTTAAGTAGAAAACTCCACGTTGTTGAGTCTTTAAGCATTTGTGTTGTTTAATTAATGTAAACGATAGACGATCAACCAAATCTAGTTCGTTCAATATGTTTCATTATGTACAAATTTTTACCCTTGAAATCAACATGTGGTGCGAATATCTTCGTTATTTCTCAATTAATTAGGGGCACTTTTAAATTCGCTATAAGAGATAGCTAAAATTACTTCCAAAGTGCGATAAACTTCGGCTAGTGGAAAGTTATCACTAAGGTAAATAACTAATGCTTCCTCTTAGTCTTGAATCTTTCTTGAATCAGCTACCTTTAAAAATATCAATTTTAGAAAACTAGTTACCGTAAATAACGAGAAGAATCATAACCTCATTGGTTTACCTAAAATTGTGATCGAGTTTCGATTCCATGCTAGACAATTTGAAGTTTACCTTAAGCTTCAAACGGTCAAGTGGCGGGAAGTAAGTCGCTTTTTCTTCATAAATACGACACACTAATCCCTCTACTCAGACTTGGCTTTGAAGGGCACATCAAAAGTCCTCCTGTAGCCGCTCTCCTTTCTTGCACCGGATCGAACACTCTCTTGGTAACGCAGCAACAGCCACACATACTCTCCCTTGCGATGGCAGTGAGCAAGGAAGTCATCTACCAGAAAGTACTTCAATTAGAAAAGTACGTGGAGATTGCTATAACAGCAAGCTAAAATAATAATTCTTCCTGTTCAGTATCTGATGATAAAATAATGAGTTTAGCTTTACAATCTCGAAGTTAAATTTCAAAGCATGTGGGATTCAGCTTTTTATAAACAATGCATGTTCAGTCTTTTCAAAGGCCGAACACAACTTTTTCAGCAATAGCTGTACCGTCATAATTTACAAACATCGAAAATAAAAACCTGCCCATATATTTACCTATAATATGTAAACGGAGTCTACGGCTGTACGTAGAGTAGAACATCTACACATCTCAACATTTGCAAGCAAACTGCTCATCAGAGTACTAAGAACAATTTTACAGCTACAACCACTGACCATCAAACTAGTTTCAACTAATATCTAATGGAACCTTAAAAAAATTAAAAATATAATTATTACCGTTTCTATGAACCCGTAAACTCGGAATTCCGCAAACATAATATGCCCAGATGCTCGCAATGCATTGTAGAAAATCATATCTTGCCGGATCAGACCAAGGTTACCGCTATGTGGTCATGTTTTGATGAGGCACAAGGAAAAAAATCCAGTTTTAGCAAGACATATCAAGGCTTCCAAATTTTTTGTTAAAAATAGGGTCAAGTCTCACGCTAGAGACTTGCCCATGGAGGGTTAATGTTATATTGAAATTGGTCCTCGCTTGAGTGTTCAGGCCTTAGTTTGCATTAAGTAACAATATTGATATATGCTCCAACACCAGTAAATATTTTACGTAACGTTGTAATTTGTTTTGTACCTGAAATATATTTAATTCGTTAAGCATTTACACTGTTGCTGCTCACGCTTTGGCGTCTTCGTTTACTTATAAGCCTCAAATAAATAAAGATATACTGGTATACATACAAAAGCAATCGTCATATGCCAGACATTTTTCTTGGGATGAAATAATTTCAATTTATAAATCGACGTATGTACTAACTACACGTAATAAATCAATTGATTTCCACAATGACAATACGATGCATAATTTTGTTTAAATGGTATTCTAATCAGGGCTGGTTTTTATGTTAAAGAAAAACTAACATTCTTAAGATCACCTTACCTTTCGTGATAAATTGGTGATTGTTGGCATTGATTTCGGTAAATATCAGCACAGACTCTTCAGGAGTGAGTTGAAAAATAGAGTCAAGGGTATTAGTGAGGCTACCCAGCGAGACTTGACCTTCCCTTTCAGTATCCAGTAAAGAGAAGGTGTGCAGGACCAACTCTTCAGTGACCAAAGGCTTCACGATCTCCCAATAACCTCGCAAGTACTGACGAAATGTCACCTTGCCGCTATTGCTCTGCAATATGTTTGAACATCTTAAGAATGAAGGCAAAAATATCAATGTGACAAACTTTGTACCATTTTCTGTCAATTACTAAAATCTTTCACTCTGTCACTTCGAACGTATGAAGTCAAGAGTAAAAGACCAAGAATTATAATTGAGAAACGATTTTATACCCTTTGTATCCGAAATAAAAGTAAGTCAAGGGCATACTGAAACAAGATGCTACTTGTAGAATAGACAAGAAGCAATTGGGCTTCCGTTCGTTACACATTATATTAGTTATATAACATATGACATTGCAAAACAAAAGTTCATATAAATTAATTTTATCATCTATTTTTATTGATTTTCTATCTCCGACAATTTAATTTTGGTCAACCTTACGATAGGAAGGATATGGCCGAAGTATATTTATATCAGCTGATGAGAGAGAAAAGAATCATTTAATGTCATGGTGAGCAAAGATTCCTAATAAAACAATACCTGTAGTTGTTATTAACCCAAATTTTTGTAATATTGAACGAATGATGTAAAAGATGTGTCGTTCATGTATAGCTATGGCCAACATAGAATCAGTAACTTATATCAACCATTTTTGAAAATCGTCGAGTAAACCCGCACAAAATTTTTATGGCAACTCACTTTCTACCTTCATTTGAAATATTTACTAAAGGTTATTGATCTACGTATTGAGTCTAGATGGGGTAGAACTTCAATAAAAAAATTCCATATCGACTCGCATTTAGTGCAAACGTTTATTAATAAGCACAAATTCATACAAATATGATTGACCGCTAAAACAATCTGTAGTACTCACCGAATCCAGTAAATTGAAGAGATGGACGAGAGTGGGTTCCGAGTGTGGCAAGTGGAGGTACCGCGCTAGACCCGGTAACCTCAACAATCCATCTTTGTCTGCCATCAAAGCGAACTGCGATGACATGCACACTTCCACTTCCTTCACTGTGAAACTGCAACAACAGAGAATATCATTAGACTTTATATCCTAATTACATCAATAATATCACGAACGATGCGCACATACATTTCAGAATGGAGCCAAGGTGTAAACGAAAAAGTAATTACTGCTATAGTCACCTCAATCATATTCACGATGTGAATACAAAGTATTTAGTTCGGATATACTTGGGAAATGGAGGAAAATTTGGAAAATATAGTGGTGTATATATATATCTATATAAATATACATATATATAGTAGTTGCCAAAGAACATGCAGCTTATGAGAGGATGACAGCAAAAAAAAGTATACATATTCTGATAAAAGGGAGCATCGTGGCTCAGAATACACCGCCCTAGGAACGAAATATTTAAGATTACAGATTTGAGAATTCTAAACTTCAAAGATCCTTATGGCCTGTTTGTGTAGCTGATGTCCAGAAAACCTACTCACCCGAACGTTCTGCGGAGTTTCTGAAACTCGATGAGGCCGATGTGAGGAGGAAGGTTGCTCAGCTTTGCCTGATTCATTAATTTACAGTCGTCGTAACTGTAGTCAACCACCGGCACACCGAGGGCTCTAGTGAAGGAAGCACATGAGTGGCCTTCAGTTTAACTAGGTTCCGTATTTGGGATATAAAATTTTTACTCCTGCATTGCCTTGAGTTGTACCGACATGCGTCAAAGTCTATTTATAATGAGCTAATGTAATTAGTACAGTTCTTAAATGGAAGATTTAGTTGTACAGTTGCCTAAAATAAAGCGCTATCCATTCTTTCGTATCTAAAAAAATGGCCGGTATTTATAAAAAGTCGTATAAAGGAAAATATCGCTCAGCTTAAACACTGAAACGTTCACAGACAAATTTACCGTACTTGGCGTAATCCAATCTCGTCAAGTTAACCCTAACTTCACCCCAGAATTCACAAACCCCTAAATTTCCCCTAAGAACTCATGAACCCCAATCCTGTTAGGGTTCGCTAATACACGTATTTATTTTGTGTCAAATATTGAATTTGAACAAAATTACGGTTATCAGTAGCAGGTGAATTTTCAAATTGCATTTTTGACGTTTCGATACAATAAGGCGGCAGATGCATTCCTCCTGTAACTAGAATAGCGGGGCACGCAATAAAAAGCAGCAGCTTAAACCTTCAGTCATGCATTTGTGACACGTACCCTCTTTTTGCGTATAAAATATGCAAGAAGTTTTGTAGAAAATCCATAGTAAATGCACTGAGCATATATTTCATTTAGATATTCGAAATCCTACATTAAATTCTTAGTTAATTATCATTAACATAACAGAAGTTCAGAATTGCAACTTGCAAAACTAAGAATCACAAAAATCAACGTAGCGATGCACTTGTACCTACTACACCATGTCACCAGGATGACGCACGCCAAGCTCTCTTACGAAACTAAATTCAGGACGACTCACTTTGCCATGACCGCTCGCACGTTGGCAGCATACAGATAAGCATCCTTTTTCTCCTCTTCGTTAGGGTAGTAAACGGGCAGGTACTCCAGCTCAGCGAAGTTGTGGAACTGCGCCATTGTTAGCCAGATCAGTTTCAGCCTGCAGAATGGAAATGCTGGTTAGAAGAAAGCCTCGATATTTCAGCAAAGCAAGAGAAAATTCAGGATCATATAGAAAAAGGAACAACAAAATGGACATCTGAATTAAATGTTTCTGAGGGTTCTATCTTAAAAAAAATAAACAAAATAAATTATTTTTTAATATATAACTAGATTTCGAGCCTATTTTTCGAATATGAACGAACGGATTCGAAGCTTAAGATGACACGATTTTTTTAGTTTTCTCCCAACAAAATAAAGAAACTGGCACCCAAGTAAAAATACTGACGCGCCAGGCCCGTCCCAGGTCCAGGTGGTGGTGTCCATGCTGTTGAAATAACGGATCACGACGGGCTGCACTGGCACACCAGGGTAGAAGGCCCCAGCTTTGAAGGTGATCAGACACGAGCGGTTTGTGCACGTGCCTTCCGGGAAAAGCATCATCTGCACAACAGAATTGAATCGCATTCATTACTGAAGAATTACATTCTAAACTATGAAAAAGCAACATTTCACGCAAAGAAATTGAGAGGGAAAACAAAGTAGGAGCGTAAAAAAAAATGAGTAAGCTAGATGAAGTCAGTATTACGAAAGAAAATAATGGTACACTAAGGAAGGGTATTTAGCAAAGAAAGAGAGAACAGACTTCAATTTATGCAAGTATTCAATATTAACAGCCTCGTCATAAACGATAAATCATTAAATTTCTATTTATAATAATCAAGCCGTTTAAGTGACCTACTTAATGAATTGGAAGTTAAGAAAATTAAGTAGATGCATTAAAAAACAAGAAATTCGGGAAACGGTAGAAATGCCGAAAAAACGAAGTGTGAATATTGTTCTTATAGCTTAAAAAACTGCATTAATCGGACAACATCACCTGAACGTCACGCTAGACTACGTAGATTTGGACTTCCCGAGGAAGTCTGGCTGCAGCTGCACCACCGCTGTTTCAGAAATTATGAAGTAGGTAAAAAGTACCTAGCGAATCTACAAGTTTACGAGCAGAAATATCAACACCAAAAAGTTTCCGACTTAAAGACTATACTCTATTGAATTTTAGTGCATTCTCTGTTCTAATAAACGTAACATATGTTAAGAGAACTAGTTACATAAAGCTGAAAGTATAGTTTAGAATGACTTCATAGAAACCAGAATGTAACATAGACATTTATGTCAGCGGACGTTGTGAATGGTTTACACTCGAGCAAACCGCCCACAAGGAACAGGTGTGCTACCTGTAGTATCAGTTATTAGTTTCAAGCGAACAGAGCAGTGCAACTCATATACGTCATGTTGTCATGCGAAAGTCGCAACGAAGGTTAATATTTATTCATAAATTAAGGAAAATAAATGAAGTTGTAGTTCTGTCTTTGCAGCGACGACGAAGCTCGTTCCTTAGTTTGAAAATACAATCAATTTGTGACGGTCGAATCTCGAAGGAAAAATTATTAAAATTTAAGAAATAATCAAACTGGCGAGTTAACATAAAATATTATCAGCAAAGCAACGTAATAAATTGTCTGTAGCAACGTAATAATCGGTAACGAAATACCCTTTTTTGACTCACGAACGGACCAAAAGAAAAAAATTATCTTATAGATTACACAAGAAGTGAACACTTTTTCCGAGTAATTCTTTAAAAAAATAAGTCACCCCATTACAAAAAAAAGAGTAAAAAATAATAATATAGTACTAGCTTACATAACTAAAAGCAAAGAAATTGCTTAGGTATTTACGGCAAATTATGGAAAGTTAATTGCAAATAAGCTCCGTAGAAACACGCACAACACAAAAATATAGGTTTTCAAACTGAATAATTGTACTTCAACCTAAACTAGCGAACCAAATATATTTCGCAATGTTCTCTAATGTAGCAGTAACTTAAGAACCGCAAAGCTGGTCTTTCACCTGTCATTCAGAGCGCCAGTTAATATACGAGATGCATTCAAGTTTTTACACATTTGATGTTTTTCTCAAAACTGGAAACAGAAAAATTCGGTTTTAAAATAGACATGTAAAGTGTCAAGATGCTCGTGCAAGAGGTTGGTTTCAAGAAATGCCGACTTCCCCCACGAAAGATAGAGTAGAAAAAAAGATAAGGCCTTCCAAACTACAAAACTAAACCCACAACAGGCTTGAGCTCAAGTGTTGCTGATTAATGGGAGCTAGGCTTACAGCTCGAGAATGCTAATTCGCCAACGAATACTGACAAGTACTTCCAGCTATCTTCTGAATTAAGCGACCTCTTCTTGGAAAGCTACAGGTAGGTACCGTATTACAAAATATTTCTTCGAAAGTATGTTCGAAATTAAGGTCAGCATTCGTTTTACCATGGAACGAGTGTAATAAAGTATGCATTTTCATTGATCATAATATATAGGTACTCTAGATAGAATATATATTGCCGATGAATTTAGGCCACAAAAGCTTAACACGTTAACCGCCATGCCTGATATCAGAGATTTGTCACTACCGCCACGACTTTACCATTTTACGACTTTATCATTTAACCTTCCGTAAATATTTTAAATTAATTTTTGAAAATAATTATTAAAAATTTGGAAATGTACCACCGGTGGTACATGCGGCGGTAAGTGAAACCCTCAAATGTACCACCGGTGGTACATGTGGCGGTTAACGTGTTAAATATGCAAAGTTATAATACATCGTCGGTCTGTGTTGCGATCAAGTTGGTAATACAACACTACTGCACTGTGCAATTTTTTACACTACACTCATTATTCATACAAGATTTTCTGTTTCGCACGTCCCCCAAAAAGAGCGTTTCACACCCGATATCCTAATCTAAGCGACAGCACGCAAACATCACTCGCTGCATAACGATAGTAGCTCTTACCTGAGGCCAACCTTCTTTATTGAAAACTCTTTTCTTGATTTCGTCGACGGTCTGCAGCCGGGATTTGCTGTCCTCCCGCCACACAAACACAGGCTGCGTGAACGAGATGAACTCTGGAACACGAGCACACAAATACATTGAATGTTAGAGCCCTAACGACGTATGAAATACTTCTAAACAAGAAAGTTTTGAAAAATACATTAGAATGTGTGGTCGTAGAAGAGAACATATCGTTGAACTTTACGGCAGTTGCACGTTACAATGGCATAAATAGTAACAGTTTGACACGAAGCAGAGCGCCAGGAAAATAACTTTTACAGCAAAGGTGACTGACCAGGAATATTAAATCGTTATCACATCCATTTTGGCAAGCGACTACATTTAAAACGGTGAGAAAGATTAGGTTCGGCCATACCATACCACACAGGAAATTTGTGAAAGCAAATACCAACTAAAGACTAGAAGCAAAATTAAAAACTTTCTGGACATAGATATACAATTATGAGAACAATAATTAAGAGGGTGGTAAAATAACTAAGACGGGTGCTACATAAATCGCTTTAGTGTTATATTTGTGCCGGTGTTTCTCAAGTATCGGGAATTGTGCAGTGGTTGCGTAAATATAAATAAGGACAGGTAGTTTAATGAAGAACCGCCCTGGGTAACCCCGCTTCTTGCGCATTGGTTCAATTGAAAAAATATTTATTACAGCATAAATGAGTTCTGGTCCGTCGTTTCGAGTATTTCCTAGCGTGATAAATTCGCTCGTAGGTTCTCTCGACACAAATAAAAGGTGTCTGAGTTTGACATGCCAAGGCCAGCACAGCAGCAAGTGGATATATTGATGTTAAAGAAAAACATTCCTATTAGCCGAAAACTGCTCCAACGTCAGAACTCATTGGTACAACAGATGGATGGATACTATTAATTATATGAGATTTCAGCATCAAAACAACGTATGGGCAACAAATCAATGATCAAGTAACTATTAGATCGTTACAAAAATAATGGCCGATTTCAGAAGCCTTCCAGACCTTTGAGCGGCCATTATTTTTGTAACAACCTAATACTAATATCGAAAAGATTAAACAAGAAAAACTAATTATTTAAATGGATAGTTGAAGGATCAAAGGTTCCAAACTGTAGTACATTGTAACTGTCAACTGAATTAATATCTAAAAATACACTCCAATATTGAAATTTTTCAATTATTTTGAAATAACTTGTATTGTGTTGCAATGACCTTTGCCATATACAGTAGCACGCCAATGCTAAAAAAAATGTAACTAAACCTATGAAAATAGCACTTAGTACCTAGATATCTGACCAGATGAGTAAAACAAAACAAGAAATAAGCAAAATTTGTACCGAAATCGTTGAATTTAGATAGAATGGGTATTAGCGTCGTTAAAATTTTGGTATCGTCCCATCACTAGTCATAACTCACAAAAAAGGATAACAAACAGCTATACTGTACTCGTACGCTACTGTATCTACCTAGCTTTGTTAGGAAACTTCTGTTCTCGTTTGTATACAATGACTAAAAACTATGAATAGCAAGCTCATTGACTGGCCTCTAACTACTTTCTAATCACGTGAGCGTGGTTACCTTCCAAGTGCAACTTCTCTGTAAGAATAGAAAGACGACAGCCCACCAAAATTTAAGTTTTTGTATTCTAACCACTTAATTAACCTTTTTACTGAAGAACAACGAACCATCCAAATAAGCAACACTCAAAAGTATTCTTTAACACTTCACCACCCTTACAGTTTTGGTTCTGCTTGCTGTTTTTCATCTTTCGATGCAAGACATCCACGTACTTCCCACACACGAGACGCAAATAAATACTCAACGCAAACAAAACATTGCATCGCACAACTTTCGACATAGACCTGCACAAGACAGATTCAAGGTTGCACTAACTAACTCAAGTATCATACTACTGACGAAATACGCATCGAAGCACTAACAAAGACCAATAAAATCCCCCCAAATGCCCTCATTCACTCACACACGTAACAAAAACTACACATTCAAGCTTTTCGGGCCAGGAGTGAAGCATGTCTTTTTAGGAAGAAATAGACCAAACATACAAGAGTTGAACAAGAATCCACTATTTCCCAATATGAGTACGTTCCCTAGTACACGAACAGTATATACGTTGTGAGCTAGAGCATACCAGTCGTACTACAGCAACAACACAACTATCATAACAGCGCTACATCAGGAACCTTAAACAACCTCAATAAGTACATTCTTAATAAACATTAGAATTTAAGCTTAAATAATACCAGAAGAACCGAGGCACAGTTTAGGATTTCAGTAACACGTTCGAGCTATAACACCAACTACACCACTGCCCTCCATTTCTATAAATGTGAGAAATGCACGACTCAAACACCGATTCACAATCCCATGAAAATCTGTTTTGATACAGAAAACCATCATCGCCCAATAACCATTGACTTGTAAATCAGAAATACAACAACCGATTTCTTACCAAGATCATTCACCACGGACTCCGCTGTAGTAATGAGAACACGAAATATCAATAACTATCATTTCTAGGTGAGCCCCATTTTGAATCCTGCTAATTCTTTAAGGACCTACTACTTCACAATTACAAACCTCATCAAGATATGATTAAAAGAAACGAAGACAAAACCCTGTCATTACTGTATAAAAGCTTGTTTGATCCAGTAGGCGTGGAAGCTTTCTGAGGAACTCTGAGAACTTCAGTAACAATTTTTTTTAGATTATAATGAAATTTGTATAGTAATAGCTCAGCCAACCAATGCACATTTTTAAAGTCATTGATGCAACATTTAAATAGTTTTATTTATCTAGCAAATGACAAAGTCTAGCAATCTACTCTCAGAGATAAGGCATGCAACAATAACTTTTATGCAAGAAATTAAGTTTAGCAACGTACTGCCGAAGCAAGGGATGTAACTGTTCTCAAAGCGACTGACAAGGCAGGGCACTTTAGACCAGTAGCACGCCAAGCCGTCAAAGAATGAGGAGTGCGGGGCGACCACCAGAACTGGAGCATCTGTCTCTGATGCCTGAGTGCCTTTCACCGACAGAATATGGAAGCCATAGCCACGCATCATCAAGCGTCCACTGAAGCCCATAAGCCATCGTAGCGGCCTGCACAGTTTTAACACTACACTTACAAACGAAACTATTCGATACAAACATTCCATTAAATATCTACACGAGACTATTTAATACTAGCATTCCATTAAAAACAATGTTCTACTGAACCTCGTTAGCCGTTCTAGCGTTCTATTCATCACTACAACAGCAGTTCATTGATACATCCGAGCTTGTAGAAGAGTAGCAGAACTAGAGTTGATGGCCAGCTGATAGGGAGTAGAAAGATACTAGGACAACTTGAGTAATGTTGCCCAAGTAGACAGGTCAAATGGGGCCCATGTGGGGCCCCACGTGGGTCCCTGGGCTTTGGATGGGCAGCATCAAAATATATATATATAAGCTCCTGGGCATAGAGTGGGCAGAAGATGGTTTTGTCATGAAACCTAAAATCGGGGTTTTACATGGGTTCGTAATGTGGATATGATATTACCAGCCATGGGAATTTCCCTACATGGTCAGCCCAGGTGTAAATTCTCAAAAAAATGCGTACTATCCTCATAAAAAATTTTTCACATGGTTTTTTTTTTTCAAAAAACCACATGGAGCCCACATGGGCTGTGTTGGCCAACCACATAGGCCCCACGTGGAGCCCATGTCTGTGTCTACTAGGGTATAGAGGCATACATGAGTAATGTTGGAACATTCACAGCAATACGCGACCTAAAATTACGCTGTAATCTATCAGAGAAGAGTAAAGTACATGAACATCACTATCATTCATAGCAAAATAGTATTATAGAATCGTAGGAACCATACATATTGTCTGACATGCAGCAGAAATACCTACAATCCCGCTCTCAGTGTGATCAAAGACTTGGTTTGAAAGTCCATTAAAAATCCTACACTCGAAACTTAGTAAGAGGCACTTTAATTAAAAAAGTAAACCGAAATCTCTACTCGCCATACGTGATAATTACACCAAAATTTGTAGAGATAAAGCAAAAGTACACAGAAGTATTAATCGTAGCGAGACTCGAAGAAAAAACGAAATAACGAAAGTCATCATCAAAGCGCATACTTTAAGCGCACAATGACAAGCTTTACTACGATTTGTTTTTATTGTGAATTTCATTTTACGGAGCAGTGCAGGCGTGTAAATAACCACCAAGTGTCCTCGAAAAATGTAGGCCGCTCATAGATCAGCAGAGTAACTAAAATATAAGTTGCAACTTTTTCTCACTACTTCCTTGCACTAAATTCCCTCGTCTCCGAAAAATAATTCATCAAATACGTCAATCAACGAACCCTAGAAAACGATTCCAGCCCTGCATGTATATTTTTATATTTTCATTAATAGCCCCTCTGTATCCACATAATACCAGTGGATCATCCAAGAAGGCAGTAAGTGGTCCCCAATTAGAACACGATGCAAGCCTTGCTGAAGAGTTTTGCATCCTCCGGCACGCCAATGACTACCAATTTGACGACGACCCACATCAAAGAACAATCCAAGAGGGAGCCATACAATTGTCCATACGCTAGGGATATTTACAGTACTCACTAACCTATTTCTTTGACTAAATCTAATATCGTTAATACAAGTAAAGCTATTACTACGGCTGATTTTAGTGCGACCACCGCTTAATTCGTACAAAAACTAGCACCTCGAAAAGCTTCTACGGTGTTTTGTTTGCTACGACAACTGTTCTTGATTTTTAATTGTAAGCAAGTACATGGTCCATTTAATATTGATTCACAGGCATGCTGATTATATACAACGGCATTCTGATTCGCATTCAGCAGTTAATTATTTTCTAAAAATTAAAAATGCATTAGTTTATTTAGTTAACTTGCTATTACACATTATCTTTGACTACCCAGTTCCCGTGGAAATTCCACGATTTGGATTTGACTAATTTGAAATAATTACAAAGATAAATGCATCAAGATTTACGACGGATTATTGTGTTCCAAATTAATACTTTTCATTAATATATACCGGACTTCCATTCTGCATCTTATCTACAGAAGACATGGCCCAGATAGTACCCGTAAAAATTTCTTGATTTAAAAATGACCAAATTAATCAGTTGCATTTTTTTGCAGTCATTTCTGGCAATACATTTGGCGCATTTTCTTCAAGATGATGTGCATAACCAGGATAACTAAATAAATACATTATTTATTATTTTAATACCAAGAAAATTAATTAATGCACTTTGATCACACTATTCAATGTAATTAGTGCGCCTGCAGATAATTATTAGAGGAACCAAATAATGCAATCAATTTGAATAACCACATTAACAGAAAAAAGTACCATAAAAATATATTCTTCAATCGTCAATTTTTGTGCATATTAAGTAGCAACCGTGCTACTATCGACCACAGAAGCAACATTACCGATAAGGTATTTTATAAAATGCTGGTAAAGAAAACTAATGAAAACGAAAACCGAAATAGCATATAAGACGTAGTACGGGCATTACCGTCTAGTACAGTTTTTATGAACGCATCACGGCCGCGATAACAACTTTAACTGTACACTAGGGTTTACCAATTGTGCTCGTTCAATTAAAACGATCACCTTTGAGTTCAAGTTTCATTAACACGTTGACTCCGAAGTGGTACGTATGTAGATCACTTAGGTTAGGTTCTGTAATTTTTCAGATCCTTCTAGTGACTATGCGTACAAAGTGAAGATTTACACCGGTCAGGTAATCGGAGGCAACGTGTTAATCATGAGGAAAAATTCAAATTTTTTAGGATGTAGAGACCACCACAGCCTGTAAAATGAGGCGCAACGGCGAAGCGAAAAAGGTAAGAAAGATAATAAAAGGAAAATTGTTATACCTATAACAGGTTCCAGAAACAAGCGTTGCTGATTTTGCAGAGAGAAAAAGAAAATATTACAGAGGAGCGGTATTTTTCCATAACAAATTGATAACGACAGCCGCTATCAGCATCCTTCCCTAGAGTCTCGCTGCTGAATTCAACCAAGATCCGCCGAGTTCAACCAAGTCATAAGGGTGAGGTGAAACGACAATCTCCACCAGCGTGGCGATGGTTAGTCAGCACAGCAATCTCTATGCAGGAATTTTGCTTTCAACAACCCCAGGAAAAAGAACAGTAAACTTCATGCATAAGTGACCAAAAAGGCATCAATGTAATAACAGTACATAACGAGTTATTAGAAGTGAATACTGGTTCAGTAATTTGCACCAGCGGAGAATAATTGAGCTAAGGTAATTTCGAAGCACAACGACGCGTAGCCGTCTTTAAATCATGCTGTGGAATATGAAAAGTGTCTCCAGTTTGATTGACATATTGGCTAATTAAATAAGGTGATATCTTGTAGCTGCTCGATCAGTGTTGCAACGGTTACAGTGACTTTGAAAAGAAAGGCGTTAGATGCCATATTTTGACTATTCATGTACAATCAAAATGAGAATGGTTGACGTGCTACTGAACGACTTTCAACACACCTCATTCATTAACACGTTTGTTGCGATTGTCTAGCTGGTGCAAATCTTTACTTTGTACATACAGTCACTAGAAAGCTTTGAAAAAATTACAGAACCTAACCTGAGTGACCCATCGGTGGGTCGCATCGCAACAAACGTGTTAACATCATTTAAGAAATTACACGTAGACTAAAAACACGAAAAATCAAAATTCTGGTCCCGTTATAGGTAAAAATTAATTCAACGCATGACCGCGGAACGATGATAGCAGGAGCTGTAAGAATCTCTAATAAATTGACCTATTCTCAACACGTCGCAATCGCATACTGTTATGCGTTCAATCAACACAAATTTAAGATCACATAAGCGTCAATACAGAAAATACCTGCGCTTGAAGACAGAAATTCATGAAATCGGGTACACCACTCGAAGTTACATTTTTCCCTTTGTTCGCCTCCACTCCCAGTGACAGACGGAAATCACAGTCACATATACATAACTGTATAGTATTTCCAGTTGTTTTTCATTCACAAAACTTCACAATACAGTCCATGCAAACTTAACCATACCTTCGTATTCGTACAGATGAATGAAACGACCGCCGGAAACTCCAGAACGTGTCCATACAGTAGTTAAAGTTTTACGACACTATCCCGCACTAATACTTCACATTACAAGAATCAATCGAAGCTAATGAGACACACTTGAATAAGCTCAATAATACAATACTTCCTAGCTCTGGTGGTGCGCATAAAACTAATAAAATCTGCGTATAATAAGGACTGAAATATACAATAGTATACAGAATGGACACATTGTTTCTGATTAGTAAACACAAACACGTGATGAACTTCAGTTTGTATTATTACTATTAGCACCGTGAATATGGATCGCTTTACATGAAAAAACTTCAGGAGGCAAATGAAAAATACAATAGCATTTATAGGGCAACTGAAGTTAAGTTTTCCTGAAAGCGAACGTTTCAACGCTCAAATTTTTAAATCATAATCCAAGGGCTGTACAAATTTCCCCAGAAAATATAACTACCGTACTGTCGGCTACGGGCACCAAGTACTAGCTATACAACTTAGAGGATAGGTATCGACTGCATAATCTACATGATCAATCGTTTATCTACTACAGCTAAAGAAACTACGAAGAATAATCTCGGTGTTACACAGTAACTACAAATTTTCAACGGTCAACTCGTGTAATTACTTTGGTTACCGGATACGGAGAGCAAGAACCAAACTACTATCGTACGCTATTCAATTACTGAAGTTAGAAGGCTCAATCAAACACGTAGAATGAATGCATACTTCCAGCGACGGGTAAATGGCAAGTCTCTGCCTTGGCCACGACGCTTGGTGGCGGTGCGGTGGCAACGACGGCGACAGAGTCGAAGAAGGAAGAGTGCGGTGCCACCACAAGAATGGGAGCCTCTGAGGAACTTGCACGGCGACCCACGATTGATAAACGCTGCAAGCCGCACGCAACGAAAACCTGATGTACCCACCACCGCACAATCTCCTTTGTTGGTCTGAACGACGGGTAAACAGTCATCGGTATACATGTAGTGTAAGAGTTTAAATGTTGTCATTTTACTACCGTCAAAGCGGTCATCGGGAAGCATTGAAAGCGTGTTGAACAATCAGTTTTGAAATCGAATTGGTGATAGATAAGCAAGACGTAAATTATGCAATTCTATTACTGAACATGTTCTCGTAGTTTTACTGAAGGGGTAGACTATCGCACTTAGTCCTAAGAAGTCTCCTAGTGAACACCAAGATAACTAAAAAGACAAGAAATTTCAAGAGGTGTTCGAATAAATTAGTTGCGCTCGCGGAAGAAAGAAGAGAAAGTGACAACGAGCGGGAAGGTGCATTCCTCCTACAACAGGAACGTAACAATCGAAGTGGTGACGCGCTAGCTACGTCATCAGTGGCGCCATGCGTTGCGTCAGTTCACCTCACAGAAACACGGTCACGTGCAGCATCTGAAAAAAGTTTCTAACGACCGTTGATGAGGAGCTTCTTCAAACACAAGCTTAGTGGGTTACAGGGAACGGGGGCAGGTGTTTTCAATTAGTGTTTTTTCTTGTTTTATGCACTTTTGTACTGTTTCGTTTAGATTCACTCAAAATTTGCTTGAACTGTTGAGGCTGAAATTTAAAATGTTTAAAATTACTAGATTCAGCTTTACTGGGCTGTTAAACTGCTGAACACGAGTTTACACAGAAATCTGTTTGAAGGTTTATTTACATTTACTTGAAGTTTCTTCAACAAATCCACAATAAGTGAAACATTTCGCATTGACTGCAAATTTAAGCGATAAACCCGCAGGCTAAAGATTTTCTCGTTCTGAAGATGCACGAAGCGAGTGGTCCAAGTCAACATTTCCTTTCTACCATTTTATAAATCTAAAAATAAACAATCAAGATACATGAAAGCACTTCATCAGAAATGACGCAAAAATGTTTGTTTTACATTGATTGATATGCATACATATCTACAACTGAAGAAACATAATCCAAGAAATGTACAAAATGGTAGAGATTCTCAAATATTTAGAGAATCTTGTTTAACAAAAATGCTTTTTGTTGAACAGTAATCGCGAGTAATTGAGGAACATTTTAGTCGCGTAAATAAAATTTTTTTCCCCAAATCGGAAATCAATGCACCGCTCATTTTACCGAGATCGAGTTGTTGAAATAAAAAGAAGCGTCAGGCGATTATTTTACACCCTGCATACACTAGTGTGTGCGTACATGCTTCCTCTTGCTTCGACTATACCGTTAACTTTTGCGAAGACCTCTCTATTCATTCTATATATTCTATTTAGCGGATACATACTTTGAGAACTTTACGTTTGCGATATAAAATGAAAGAGCGAACCTAACCTACGACGTTTCTAAAGACCTGCTTTTAACACAGCCACCAAAATAACGCACACAAAATTTACGCTCTAGGCTACGAGAAAAAAAACAAGAATTCAGAGCATCACGGCAGCAATGAAAAATTAATAGCAGTGGCTATGCGTATCATTTTCTACTGATGACGTGCATCAAGCATGTCACTCCCACGGGCCCCGTAATACCTAAGGCTACAATACTGCACACAACGCTATTCTACGAGCTTCGTTCTTCAGCAATGCTTACTGTAATAAGGATTTTTGGATTGAACTAATTTGCAGACCCAGAATCAATATTCATATTTAAGCACATCTTAATTTAAGCCCCATTAAATTCCCTTTTATTAATTTTCGTAGTTTATAAAATTGATTTCTCTGTCCATATGTGACTGTGTTACGTAAGTTTTTTCAACACCGCTCAGTCTCAAACATTACAGTCTCGAGCATCTCACGACATGATTAAGCTATCATGTGGCGATAAACAAATGGCCAAATTCACCATAGAATAACCTTGGCGGATGCTGAATGCATTATCAGCTTCCCAGATAACAGCAATAAAGAGCTAAATTTATTGAAAAAAATCTAAAATCCTGTAAAAATGATTCAGAAGTATACTCGTGTACCATTTACATAAAAAGATACGCAAAATACAAATCTATAAAACATAAATGTCAATAAAAATGATAAAATATAAATACCATTGATATAAAATCACGTTCATGCAAATTTAAATCCGTAAAGCATAAAATTATATACGATGATCTTACAGGCTCATGAACCCTCAAAGAATTTCTTAGTCACTTTTACAAGGACTTCATTGGTAGATTTTGAAGAGTGTCGGTATTTCCACACATGAGTTACATTCATTAATATTTCAAAACAGAACAGTCATGCACAAAAAACGAGTCGTGTAATTCAAGAATGCTGCTCTTCAAGAACAAGATTTGGTAGCTCTAAAAGAAAAACAAGTTAGATCAGGATGAAACTTTCTGCGAAACTTGTTCATTATTCATAATTTCCTGCTCAAACGAAGTGAGATGTCTTGTTTTGGTACATTATTTATGACATTTGGAAATTTGCATCAAAAAATTCCAAGTACCCACACAATGGATCTTATCGTAGATAATTTAGTACAAGGTCATGCAGACGACAGCTTGAAATTACTACTCATTATATCCTTTTTTGCTTCTTGTCTGAAGCACAGCAAGAACCAGTTCAAATACGATCCAATTGATAAAAATTTAGAATCACCAATTTTCAATTTTCGTACTTCTGGCTATAATTGGCTCCCACTACACTGTAAAAAAAAATACACAAGATAGATTTCCTAACGACGCAGAACCTTCTCCCCATCTACATGGCATCCTCATGAGCGGATACGCACTCGTCTTGTGTTTGTTTTTGCGTAGTTTCAGAGTGCATTTACTAACTCGGCATGAATACAACTCAAATTTACGCAGTAATATCCATTACTTTCTCTCTCGTAATAAATATTAATAAATAGCCGTATACATACCGAACGATATGAGCTGTAGGAGCAACATACGTTTCCCGTTCAGTGATTTATTTCATACTAAACAAAAAATTAAGGCGCACATGGACAGCAGTGCTTATTCACTGAAAGGGTTAATCAACCTCTAAGAATAATTAAAGAGCTATTTAAATTGTAAGCTTAGTGCCTATTCATGATAAACGATATTAGTTTTCACTTAGAGGAGCTCATCGTAAGATTCAATACACAGACCAATCGAGGTCATACAAAAACACATTGTACTCGTGTTAAAGAGTATTACATATATTAGCCATCTTCATGAAACAGGAATTAAAAACAATCTCTTATTGAACTTATAAACAATGTTACTTGCACTGCTCCGAGTTGCTACGGAAAAAGTCCGAGAAAAACTAAGAAGTGAGCTGTCAGAAACAGGAAATATCATGCCAGTCTTGCAAGGTAACTTCAAGACACACAAATAGGACCCAGGTACGTTGCAGAGGCAAACATTAGTTCTACAATCTTCTCAAGAAGGATAACCAGTTACACTTCAGGCCGCAATCACAGCCACTGCTGCAAAACTTCAAGCGCAAGAATCTTAGATTCTATCAGGTAATTTTTTATAGTTTGAAAATAACTAGAGCGTAGCTTTTACAAAAGCGTAAAAATACTTTGAAGCATAGCTTCTCATTTCTCACATTGTTAGAGCTTTTCGAATAACTGAAATTCCTGAACATTCATTTATTTTTTAAATAAGACTGAATGAGGAACGTCACTTAGTATGCCGTAGTATAGGGCTTAAAAATTAAGTACATTGAAAACTACATAACGAGGTACTGAAATTGAGGCTTGTTGGCTCAAAATTTGCAACCTGATTCAAGCAATCAGTCGCGACGCTTCAAAAACTCGAAAATTCCGGTATTTATTCTTACTTGGGTACACCAGCGTATTGGTACGAATAGTCAAAAACTAGACAATTGACAACTGCGGTAACGATTCTTAGATTTTCTTCTAGGATGACCAGAACTTCAGGATCTAAGATACGCACTACTCATCTGTTGAAATTCTTCAGCTTTTAAAAGGTTTACACCATTCAATATTATATGCTCTCTTTCAGTTCTATGCTTCTTACATCATCATCTACCGGAATTCAATTCTTCAGGGGGTTTTTAGCCTCATCTAAAACATGAGCTTCGACAACAACCAGACTGGCATATATATTCCTCATGAAGACAAAGAACGAAGAAGCGATCCAAGAATCCGGTCAAGTGCAGCTGTGTCTGGAGTACACAGTGACGGAATTTCGCACATGTCCTCTATTGCGACACACTAACTTTATTTACAAGGTAGGTAAAAGAAAAGAATTCTGCAACCGTTGTGTAGTCTTGCAATAACTTCAACAGTACGAGAGCAAAAAGTCCGATATTTCAGATGGTCTTGATTTGAAGAGTTTATATATGCAAGAAAACGTCAATGACGATCACGGAAATAACGAGGCAATACTGGAAATAATGAAGAATGGTCTCAAACACAGTACAATTACGGAATTAAGAGAATAATGACAGAAGATAACGAGGTTTGAGTGCACTGTTTTCCTAACATCGATATCTACAAAAGACTTGAATACGATGCACTGAAACTGTCGGGTATGTTCATTTTTAAAACCTTGAAAATGGGTTTTCAGCCCACAAATACAATCTTAAAGGAAACATAAGGGCGATTGTTCCAGAACATTTATGGTGCGCAATTAGTCGTTTTATCAGTTTATATGTTTACGAGTTTGAAAATATCATACTGGAGAAGTCGAACAAGTCTTAAAAATTCTAGTACATAGCCAAATGGGATGATGTACCCAAGCCGCCGTCATAAAACTTAGATAGTAAACGAGTCTCTCAAGAGCAAATAAAAAGAGTTGGTTTCTGTACATTTTGAAAATACATAAATTCCCCAACGCATATGAAATAATTTTCTTCTTAAGATTCATTATTAAACTTAATGAAACAATAAAATGAACACAATATACGTATAAATGAATTTTTACAACAATGCGTAGATATACATTTAAACAATCTCATCAGGTGGAAACCTACCAAATTAGAATTGATCTGCATGATCAAAAAGCTGAATAAAGTCCATAATGTTATGGCAAAGCTAAATAAAAATCAATATTGAATAAAAATTTTTACCCGAAAAAGAACTCCTTGTAAAGTTCAATTATTTCACACAAAGCTAACTAGCCAATCTACTCTTGTAGCAAAGAAAAAGAACACGTAGACAAACATTCTCACCTCTTCCACCCTGAGAAGGGCTTTTCCATTACTTTTTCAGGGGTGAGGCCGTACAGGCCGATGGAGGAGACGATGTAGGCGAGAATAATCGAAATGGAGATGAAAAACACGCGAATTGGTACGACTATGATGGTGAGCAGCGCAACCTGTGAGGTGGAAAACGTAGAAAAATTAAAGAAAGATTCGCTTGATCGGCGCCGTGTCTTCGAGTGTTCCTAGATTATTGATGAATTATTTCCATTGTACGTCTTTATTGACGTAATAAAGTTTTAAATCATATAAATTAGCCCAGAAATAATTAATATGAAATATCAGTTTAGGTTGGGAGTATACACAAGTAAATATCCTAATAAACAGTACTAAGGTATTAGTGCGTTTATAGGAATATGCACGTGAAAAAAATGCTAAATTCATCACCTACATACGAATAATGACATTTTTACCTGTGTACAATACTACAACCATCAGTGATGTACAAATGATGAATGAAGCTTTTCTTGTTCTAAAGTGTTACATTGCACACCCTGGTATTTGCCTGCTAGTATAGACAAGACATAGAAAACTACACACGCAAAAACACGCAAAAAACAGTCACACGACGGCAAAACGAATTGCAAAGATTAACGCTTCAGGGCACCGAGAGCACCTTGAATACGAAAGAAAAAGAGAAGAGGGACAGTATTACAGGTAAGGCAACCTGACTAAAACTACACCCACAGCTAACCTTCGCTTCATACTCTTATGTGGGTAGGACATTGCGTGCCGATTTTCCAGAGGGAGAGGGGAGAGGATATAAAGTGGCTACAATAATACTTTGAGGTGGTAATATAGCCAGTGTTGCAGTATAAAAAGTCGAAAATCAACTTTCACCTACAGAAAAAAAAACTTTATCAACACTATTCAGAGATTCTACTGGTTCGTAGAAAAACAATTAAACATTGATTTTGTAAGATCAACTTTACTACGTAGCATAGCCCAGAAAAAGCAACACAGTTATCTAAAATTTATCCAAGGAAAACAAGGAAAGAATCATGAAGCTTAGCACACATGGATCAGGAAGTAGATTGAGGTGAGAAAGATGGACAGGGAAAGGGAAGGTCAATAGACGAGTATTTCCGCACCCCAGAGAACGATACGTATTGGTGTTGAAGACACCACAACCAATGGATATCACTTCTCTTTAAATTTACAAGAGCTTAAAAACACAGAAATTAGTAAGTTATTTATGTTAAAAATATATTATTAATATTTGATCTTACAATATACCACTCAAATACAAAGGAAAATTGCCGTTCTTTCCACGTTATTAGTCAATTAACCTATAAGTAAATTCCCCAGTAAGAGAAGTACACAGCCGGCTTCCACTTTCACTCCTTTACGAATGTTTACATTACCTGCCGAGGGTTAGGCAACACAATCAAGGCTTGCAAACGCTCGCTGTCCTAAGTAAAGCTATCATTTATCCTGATGCATCACAACAAAACGCGATTTTATTTGGGCGTTGCATGACAATTTTGGGACCCTAAAGCGCTTACATGAGTCTCGTAACGTTATACATACAGAAAGACATGCGTAAAAAAATGCTTGTTCACAATAAATTTGTAAGGTCAAAATCAACGCAGTCTTCAGAGACCAGTGCAATTTTCTCTGGAGGAATTTCTAAAATGACTGAAATCAGGTAAATTATAGATCCACCTTCGAAAGTATCATCCCAAAATAACTAATAAAAAAAGCTTACAAGTATTACTTACTTTGATGTAGTCGTAGGGGAAGCGGAAGTGAATACGGTGAACGAAAGGGTTGAGGGTAGGTGGAGAAGAGCAATCTTCGGCCTCCTCACTAGTCAGATCTTCACCAAACGAAGGTTTCGAAGGTTCACATAAAAGATTTCCCGATTTGTCATTGTCGCACAGAAACTTTTCTGGACCCAAGTGAATGCCGTTACACTTTGAATCAAAAAGATTATCTTGGTCTTGTGAGTTAATTTCTGTGCTTAATTTTTTTCGGCCACTGTTGTTAGAAAGAGCGTCTTGGTTTAGAGGGCCTGCCAATTTAGAATCCGTATCGCCTTTCAACAAGCAAAGAGAAGGCGCTGAATTTTGTTCTCTACAGACAACACTTTCATGAGAAGGGCAAGAAGAACCATCAGAAGACTGTAGTAAGTGAGGCGGTAACATCCCGGGAAAGAAGGAATTTTCCTCCGAATATTTGTGATCCATCGCAGCTTCAGTCATCTTTTCAGGGAGCACAAGAGGCACTTGAGCATCAAATGCGTCCGTGGCTACCTCACCATCTGAGTGTTTTGCATCGACTGCAGGAGAAACGCTAGGCGTATCTGTGGTAACCGCGTCTACACCAATCACAGGCACTGCAGCAGAGCGAACGACTTCTACAACCTCTTCCTCTTGACGCTGGACATCTAGTGGAGAAGATTGAGACACGTCGTTCTCGTTAGGCATTTTACTCGAACAGGCCATTGAGATTAAAACACAGAACGAATAACGTACTGTAACAACTCAAGTTCAGTGCAACTTCAACGCTCGCGCGTGGTAATGTACAACTAGATAAATAAAACCATCAGCAGAAATACAATCTTCCACTGACACAAGGATGTTAAGTATAGTGCACACTGGCGCTTATCTTTGGTGTTGTTTTTATCTGTCAAATAAATACAAAAAACGATATAAGATGTTTAATTAAGCAACAGTTCCAAAGTTTGCTCAACACATTAACAAACATGTGCGTCATTCTGATTCAGGGTTATACGCTGATGAACTCTGCAGTTACAGTGGCATTACCAAAACTAGGCAAAACCATTACACACAGCCATAACACGTAAATAACCATCATGCTTTTATAACAATACACAGGCTAATGATAAAAAAATAATGCATACATTTATTACTACGTTGCCTCCGATTGCCTGGCCGGTGTAAAGCTTCACTTTGTACATATTATTACTAGAAGGCACTGTAAAATTTACAGAACCTAACCTAAGTGGCCCACATACATACCACTTCGGAGTCAACGTGTTAAAGGAAACAAAAAATCGGATTTTTTTTAAATTAAAATAAATAATAAATTCTTTTCTTTTCGGAGCCTCATTATCAACTTGTTATGAGAAGCAATACTGTTGAACTTTTCATTAGCAGACTACGCGGGGGGAGGTGTCCGTTGGTGTGAAGCATTTCAGTGTGCGGTTAAAATAATGTAAAAAGGAAAAACACCGGTAGGGTCCATTAAAAATACTAACAAAGTACTGCATACATGTAAATAAAATTATGCTCCATTCTATGAAATAGGAACTCGTCAGGTGCATTCTATATAAGATTGACATACCTGTCACGTAATGGTTTCTTGTAGGAAACAGGGACCTTTCAGACGTCATCAATGCATGACATACATCAGTCACGAGCTTAAAAACATAGTTTTCCTAGTAATTGCAATAAGGAAAATTTAAACCACTGTAATAGGGAAATAAGTAACACTGTAACGCTGAAGATTGGAGCATCAGTGAGAGCCACAAGTTATGGAACATATAATTGTTGTGTCAAATGACCCCTGCGATCATGGAAATGTCGCAGTCGAACGTGTAGTGTTTATGCGTATAAATTTGGAATACAGTGTTGTGTTTAAGTATTACAGCATTTAAAATTTGAGTAATTGCAACACACTAAATTTCGCATTACCTTTATGCATTAATTTATAGCCATTTTTTCTATTGTTTTTCCATGACTTTAGAATAAATGTTTAATCTTTCCGTATGTTTAATATCCATTCTCCGGTCTGTCATACATATAGAAAATGCTCTATATGTATGGTTTAGAGGCTCTATATGTAGAGCTTTAGGTCCCTCTGAAGACAATGTCAATTTCTTTTTATATTTGTTTACAAACTTCATTTACCTTTAATTTAAGAAAACAGACAACCTTGCTTAAAGTTATGGAAAAGGGGCTTAAATCTAAGAATGGGAAATATCAACTAACAGAAGATATTAAAATTGAAATATTTGGATAATAATCAAGGAAATTACATTCCAATTTGAATTATGCAAACAATTTGTAGTTTTTTTCAAGATTAAGACACTATCATGCAGTGTACTTTCATCATAATCGATGTCCAGTACTACCTTAGTTCTTTTGCACAAAGCTTGATATTTTTTTTGAGCTGTAGCATCACGGAATGCAGAGTATGAGATTATGCCCCATTGATAGTGTCGAACTAAACATCATCTACATTAGTAAACAAGGTTCACATTTACATGGTTGGTGCAGCACATAAACTAGAGAAATAAAAAACTTCATTTTAGACATGAAACTGTCAACACAGTGACCCATAATATGAACTATACTGAACTAGTATAGATAGATCTATTGCTCCACTAGAGAGAAAACTAATAAAAATTGGGCAAGCTAAAATGAAAAATACATGACATAGTGATACAAAAACTTAAAAATAACACTTATTGAAATTATCAAAAGGAGTTACTGGAAAAGAAATAAAATTTCAATGAAAAATGTGTCAGAAAGCAATGGTGTATGATTATGTTGGGGTAAAATCACTAAGAAGTACCCAAATTCTTTTGTAAACATTTATGCACTGCCATACTAATGAACCTCTATTATATAAATATGTATATTAAACCATGTTGTGTAGGCATCTATACACTGCCATACTAACAAACCTCTATTATATAGAAGTGTCGTACATTAAATTGTGTTGTGCAAGCATCTATACAATGCCATACTAATAGACCTCTATATACAATTGAAAATCCACACAGCACAATAAGCAAAATTGCATTTCTAATGAGCATTCACATAAGCTACAAGAGGCAATCCCATACACACTACTAATAAGCAAACCTCCATGTATTGTTGCTGAAAATAACCCATTTATGAGGTTGAAACCAGGCATTCCCCCTCAGTCTTTGTTAAAAGAAAGTGTGTTTTACCCAACTGTCAAATATTTCTTTGCTTCAAATTTAAATGAAAATATTAACCAGGATTTTTCCTATTTTTTTACCATGTATGTTCAATTTGAAAAGATTACTGTAGATGTGGTATATTAGAATACTTAAGGCATTCAATCTAAGACAATTGTTTACATATAATTTAAGCAACCATACAAAAAGGGTTTCAAAATCAGATGCAAAAACATCATCATCAATAACTACCCAAATCTCCCATTAAAGATTTTTATACACAACCTTCTCATCCACTATTGTAAAGACTATAGTGTCTACATATATAATCGACTATGTATCTCCATCTCTCTCTCTCTCTGTATCTGTGTGTCCATCCCATTACTCCCTATCGGCATGGGACTTCGGTATTGAACCAAGAATGGGCCAAATGGCTCGTTCCTATTGCCTTATTCTATTCTATTACTGAAGAAAAATTATTGAACTGAAATCACAATGGCTATGCTTGTATTCCAAGCATTGTATTGTGCATACCAAAGGTGCCAGATCATTATGAAATGCGCCATTTTTCTGTTATCAGCTTTCTTCTCTTACACGGCCACATTATCGGTAGATAAAACAGAAAATGGAAGTCCTGTATACATTCATGAAAAATATTCAGATTCTGATAATACCACAGGTAAAACTGAAAAATGTATCTTATTTGATAGATCCTGAATTTTATCACTTTTAAATCAAGGAATATCAATGGGTACTATCTGTGCCATGTTATTGGTAAATAAGATACACAGAGAAAGTTCTGTTTATATTAATGAAAAATATTAATTTATTGAAGCAAAATAATTCGTCGCAAATCAATGCATTCATCTTTATAATAACTTCAAATTAGTAAAATCTAAACTGTGGAACTTCCACAGGAACTGTCTAGTTAGGAAATGAAGGCCCCAAAGAATGGTCAAAATATTACTATCTATGTAGGTCATTGAGCATCATTGTGGCTTTTGACATGCTACCTTTTTCCAACTCACAATTTAGTGACTTTTATTCCAAATAAATTGTGGATTCCTAAGGAGGAAATACTCACCTCTTGGGCAACAATTTTTATTCTAAAAAATAATTTTGCATAGATCTTGGTACTGCAGTTAAAAAAAAAAAGTTACCTTTGTTTCTCTAGGCAAAAAAAATTTTTTGAACTACATGTTGGGATTCAGTAACTTTAGGAGAAATATTTGCTTCATAATAATGACCAATGCAAAGAATTTCAACACAAACCCCATCTTATTTCAGGCACAGAATTTTTATATCTAATTACAATGCAGCAATTAAAAGCAAACTGGATTCTTTCACATTTCATGCTGGTTTCAGCATTTTGAAAAACCTAATGAAGTAGAAAATCACATTATTAGCAGCACAATTTACCTGGAATAATTTCCCACATTTTGCCTGCACCATGCCATTACTGAAACACAATGCAGAAAAAATCAGTGTAATGTTACCTGATCACAAAATCATCACAATAAAAACAAAAATATTCAGCTTCTGAGGGCATGCATCATTTGTTTAAAGTAATGTCCATAGTAGTCTACCATCACTCTTTCTTAACCAATAGCCCTGGCAGAAGTACAGTATTCTACATAGAAAAATCTTGCATAGATGGCAATACATACTCAAATAAGCATCTGACACAAATCAAGCATACAGTAAGCTAGTCAAAATAGACCAAGCACACTGTGTATGGCACAAAATCTTTTTTTTTAGTGCTAGGTTATAAAAATTTAGAAAAATTGATGGCTTATTTCCATTATTGATTAGTTAATTTTTAATTGAGCTCAGACATTTCTGAAAATCTGACCTAAATTTATACTTACTCTTTATATTAATGTGGCAACATACTTAAGTTTCATGTTGACATGTGAAAAATATCTAAAATAAACAAAATACATCCTACTACATATATACTGAGAATAATATAAATTCTATGACATGAATAGGTCATGAATAATTTCAAGATTTCAAAAGTTCATATGCATTGACACTTCACTACACTCAAGCATGTGGCAATGATTTTGAAAAAAATAATTCTAGTTTTCATTTTCCTTAAATTTATTCATTTTTTTTAATTTGAACCTGGTAAGTAAATTATCCAAAATAGGAATAGCTTCCTGACTTGACTACTGTAACATAATGTAGGTAGCCAAGAACATATGTAGCTTATGAGGGTTCATAAACAATAGCCTGTTTCTTAAACCTATATTTGAGTATACATAAAAAATATTTATAAATTATTTTACTCTTCACTTGATCTAAACCGGAATATTAACACTCAATGTATTGAGATGAAATGTAGAAGCCAGTAGCTCACAAATTGAATTTTGACAATCTCAATCATCAAATATATTTTGCTAAATTCAATATCAAGAACTAAGGACAATTGACTGACCTCACTAAGGACTATTGGCTGACCTCACTAAGGACTATTGGCTGACCTCACTAAGGACTATTGGCTGACCTCACTAAGGACTATTGGCTGACCTCACTAAGGACTATTGGCTGACCTCACTAAG
>VCRD01002775.1:51284-83049 GCA_006783055.1 Trinorchestia longiramus
CAGGAAAATAGAAAAAGATTCTGAGTTTTCCAAAGAAGCCCTGACGGTGTAGACACAACATAACAGGAGACTTATGCATCAAGTTATTCTAGCCTAAAAAATTTAGGATAAATAATGGAGATCAGCCCAGAGTGCTTTTACTGATAGACTGAAAGTATTGTTTATCAAATAGTGTTCTAATAATGTATATTTTTTTAATGAACCAAAAATATGGGCAATAATACTGTAATACTGAGCATGTGTATTTAAATTTGACAGCGGTAACAGTATTTCTTCTTTGATGCTGATCTGTTGTATTTCATGAAAACGTGTAGTGTTAAAAAACCGCCTGTGTCACAATTCTAAGAAAACATTTTCATATTCGAAATGAAGACAACTAATGTATTAAAAACACCCCCAAAATTATAACAAAAGCATTCGATCGCGTCTGCTGCATTAGCTATTCGATGACAGAGAAAAAAATCCTATTATGAATGTTACACACAATGCCCAAACCTGAGCACCTGACCCTACGGCGGACAGCTATGGAGGCCCGTAGTGAAACCCCAGTTTCCCTGAATTGCTTATTTAACAAAAATGAATCACTGTGGGTTACCTTTTCTTATAGAAAACTAGGGTGAAATCGAAATGCTTGTAAGTAGCTGACCCAGTGTCCTAGTCTATCGTGATTGGTGTGTGCGCCGGCGACTGAAAAGGCTAATTCGGGAACAACACGTCCGCATAGATGACCAATTGAGTATCGCCTTCGATGATATAAGTTGATAGGACATTATTTAAATCTCTCTTTCCAGTGATATTGCTCAATGATTATCGCTTTTTCGTACACAAATACCTTACATAGCGAAAACTTGCACTGTCGATCATAAGCTGGGACTTTGTGCTGATTAACTTCATCATTGGGCCAATCTATAGCTATACTGTTTTAAAATTTAATCGTATTAAGAGTAATTTGAAAATTAAACACCATTCATGGTCCATAATTTTATTTTTCTATTTCTCGAGAGTTTGAAGAATCTTTCTTGATTGAGTTAACGGTATTTACTTAGACGGTTATTGGTTCACGAGAAGTCCATACTGTTCTGTAGCAAGCAATCACGTAGTACGATTGGAACATATGATATAATCAAGCTCCTGTTTGCCTGGGAAATATGGCTCTTGTTGCGAGCATCCCACGCATTTTGCATCCCAGTCATTATCGTGATCAGATATATTCATAACTTAGTTTCGACTCCATCTAATCTATCTGTACGACATAATCAAAGCCGTCAAATGTTAATTTATAGATATATTTTGTGCTCCCTATCTGCTGAATTAGACAGGGGAAATTAACTTCGAACCAAATGCCAAAGGTACCGAATTAATACGAAATACGTGATTTTTTTGCCATCAGCGTTCTTCGTTTTTAACATAGAAACTCCTTCAGAAAGGCGCCGTCGACTGCCAAATGAAAGAAATTCATTCAAAAATACGTAAATTTTTTCATGTCTGGATGTACTAACGTCCTGCATAGTTATTGCCTTGTTTGCGAATCGTCCTGAGATTTATAGTCTACATGCGTAGCCTGATTACGGTGAATTCTACTTGAATCGATCGAATATTTTCATGACTTGTTTTCCATAGCCATCCTTTTACAGCGAAGAACACGACAAAGAAATAACCGTTATAAATCTTATCAAAATATGAAATTCCATGGCATCAAATGTATAACTTCCAATGAATTAAATAAATGAATTGCAAATTTGGACTCAAATGCAATAATCTCATCTTGTGTGTCGCGGCTTGGTGGAAAATTCTGAACCAATAAACTTGAATCTTTCGATTTCGAATTTTATAAACTCTTGGTAAACCAGATACCGAGGGCAATATTCTGATGTAGGCCAGTATTAAATTATGGAAGTTCTTCTTTTGTGTTATTGATGGATCGGAAGCCACTTCAAGACACTGCAGCCGACAAATGGCTTCTTTATATCATGAACGTTACAGTAAATGGACAGAGACAACTTGATAGTGCTGCGACAATACAATATTCAAGTAACCTTGCCTGCAAAAAATCTGAAAGCTGAAGATTTTGCCGAGGCTTAGTAGAGTGCAGTTGATGATCAGTTCCTAAACTACCTGCTTTCCGACAGAGGATTGATGGCAGCTTTCTAACATTACACAGAAGCCGATAACCGTTAACCTCAAGAACTTTAAAATTCGTAATCGTATTCTTGTTTGGGCTCTCCTATATAAACTAACGAGTGTTTTCAAATCAACCACCAGCCAGCAGTTCAAGAGCGACAGTTTCTTCACTCTGGAACTCCTTAGTAGTCGCAATATTTTCTTTAGCCTTAGCCAGATTCCTTGAAAAGCTACACGCCGATTCATCCAGGAGGTTGTGGTATTCCTGTCTACGAAGAAAATCCCGATCCTGCTTACTCCTCTTATTGTTCCCAGTCTCTCCGTTCTGCCCATTCCTAGTCAAATCAAAGGAACACGCATATGACTTCTAACCCACAACTTTAGCAGACTGGGTATAACACAGCGTGTCTGTCTCCTTGTTCACCGTGTGCTGGATACGCATAACACGAGAGTGCGCTGGGCTTTAATCAAATTTCTGCGTCGGATACTCAATATCGATAAAGGCCTCAAGTTCCTTCCAATTATGCGTTTATGACCCAGCCTACAGACTCTTGTTTTGGTATTCCCAGTTCAGGAATGCTTGGTCCTCGCAACTGCAACCCGAATTAAAACAGCGGATGGTAACAGCAGTTCAGGCCTCCTTCCCCGCATGCTCGTATCCCAATACAAGGTCATATGATGAGAGGGCAAACTGTTTGCCAAAATTCACTGAATTGTCCTCAACAAACAATGCAGCCTTCTTATCCTGGCAATGTTTTTAGACCAAACACTCAGCCTAGAGACGCATCTTGGGATCAACGAAGATGCTTGCCATTTTTACGTAACCTTCATGGGGGATTCGAATATCCCATGAATTTTTCAGACTCGAGTTCAAGAGGGCCAAATTTTCCGCATTGTTAGAACTCGTTCTTGCAATAACTAAAGAGGCAGCAGGAAAACTGTCATTACCAGCAGCAGCACCTCTAGCAACTCATGATGGGTTAGTAGTAACTGAAATAATCTACATTTAATGGCAGTAATCATCAAATGGCAGCTCAGCCAAGTCATCAGATGGCTTAAAACCCAAAAATTATGTAGAGTGGATGTTAACCTTAGCCATTTATAATTTCTTGAATTTGTTTCATTTTTACTGATCATTATTTATATCACGAGCCACATCGTAGACGAACTCAGTGATTTTTAAATACAATGAATGCTGAACAGTTTTATAATTGTTCAGATACTCAAAGTGAATAATTTAATAATTCATTACGTCAACAGTGGTCTAATCCTGGACTTAACCCGAGAGTTTCATTAAATATTACGTACAAAATAAATTGCTCTCTGAAACATGTGCTAATTGATGGTGTGTCTGAGGTATACCTTAGCAGAATGTCAGTAAAATTTTTAACGCTAAACTTAATTTACTGAAAATAACGAAATATTTTTCGATTTTGGTGCCCACTTGTCGCATCCGAGGGCAGGGGTGGGTTCGGTTGTTTAGGCATGACTTTGTGAGGGACAGAAACTGAAGAATAAATTGAAACATTATAAATGAATTACGTTAGCAAAAATTCTCAAAAAAATAGTTTCTATAAGAATATTCATATTTTATGCCTAAACGTAGATTTTTTGTTGGACTGATTATTAAAAAATGAGCAATGCTGATGTATGAGCGAATTTAAATGCTTAATTTATAACTTTTCTCCTCAAACTGGTGTTATTTATTCCTCTAATCAGTATAAGTTTTTCATGATTCCATGAGAATCTGACGTAGGAAGAATTTTGGTGCAGAAATTTAGAAATAGTTTCGTCTTCAGTGGCCTATGCTCTCTGACTAACGCTTTCTTTCGACCTGTGTATGAAAATCCTGAATCAACGAAATTACCTTCTAGCTCTAACACGAATAATGACTACCACGTTCATCTTAAATTTTCTATAAAATTTCTTAACAAGAAACCAGTATAAAGTAGAAACAGAATCCAGGGAATTTCTAAACAATTTAGAAATTTTATGCTCGTAAATGCAAAAGCTGTTGGGCCTTGTACTATCATTCTTAACCGAAGAAACCGATTTCTTCAAACTTTTCCGTTCAGTGTCAGTAGTTGGTTATGCATTTATGGCCACTAATGAATTCCTAGATTAGTCTTTAATTTTCAACTTCTAGCTGCAAAAAAATATTAATGAATCATTAATATGGACCAATTGTCAAGTTACTTGATTTATTCAACTAAAACAAAAAGTTGTAACTAATCTATTCTCTTTAGACTTGGTTAGATCAAATCCATTTTTCAAAATCAGTGCACGTACAAAAAAATAATTTTGTTCACTTTTTGACTTACGAAAAAACATTGGAGAAAGGTTATGAACGAATATGGATCATATTTTTTTACACTTCTGAAGCACATTATTGTCTATTAAAGACAATAAAGTTCGTACATAAGAAATGTAACAGCATTGGTTTTTAAAGATGCTCTATCATAAAATCCTTAACACGTTAAGTGCGATACGACCCACCGGTGGGTCGCTCAGGTTAGGTTCTGTAATTTTTTCAAAGCTTTCTAGTGACTGTGTGTACAAAGTAAAGATTTGCACCGGCTAGACAATCGCACTCAACGTGTTAAGTGGTAGGTATTCTATGCATTGTAGATGATATAACAGTGGTACCTACAGGTAACCGTAAATATTCACATCACGCAATAAACGTTAAATATACATGGTGAAGCGTTGAAATTAAATGCAGGTGCTTATTATTGTATTCTTGGGACCAAAAATGTTGCATTGTGTCGCTTGCGTTAAGCTTGAGACCATTTGGTCGTACCATGATACGTGAGAAGTTAACAAGTACAGAGCACTGAAGTACTCGTTTTGTGGAATCAAACTTTTGTATCTGAAGCCAATGAGGTTGCCTTTCAAAATGTAATGTCTCAAGTTAGTTACTTGGGAGTGTTGATCATAATGTGCTAGTTAAAGTGTACTGTCTAATTGGACCCTTTTCATTCGTAATGTATTTATGCTCCAAAAATGCCCCATATCAAATAGAAACTATGAATAGGATTTTTATGATACCCCCTTTCAATCGGTTGTACAAAAAATCTAGATGGACTATAAACACTGCCATGCTTTCGTTGTAGTTGCAATGATCTTATGATCGATTCTTATGTGATTTCTTTATTTGTATGAGAATTAATATGAATGTATCGTATGTCATTCAAATGACGTTTTGCTCGCATTTTCTTAAACGTAGCATTTTTAATACTCTGTTCGGTACCTCATTCATGAATTTTTCTTAATTTTCTTCTTTTGATAAAATTTAATACGGATCATAGCATCCACCAATCATTTTTTGATGCTTTGTTTGAGAATTATCGACTTTTAACCACTGCTCATCTCTCAAATCTAGCTCTAAATAATGGATTGCATCAAAAAATTTCCCGTAAAATTTGTACTATTCCCATTTTGAAAATGGTTGATAGTGTCTCAGTCTTGCGCTAAGAAGAAAATGATATTGGTCCGCCATCACAATACTCGTACCCATACAGTTTCATAAATTTGGCCCCCTGAAACAGATTTCGAAGATAATCTACGTTACGTTTATGGCGACGTTTTGCATGAAACTTGAAAACGAAAAAAAGTCACTGTTTTTTTGCAGTTCCAGGATTCATAAGAATATGAACTGGGTGGTAACCTTTTAGTATACTTTGCAAACTTTTTGCTCATGTGAAGATGTGTGAGACTTCTGCGCTACATTCAGGGAGACATGCTAGCAGTACTTCTTTTCGTCAGAATACCTTGAGGAATAAGCGTTCCTTACGGTTAAATGCAGCTAATTCTTGCAGAATCGGTGAAGCTTATAGAGAAGGCTGTCCGTAGTTTGGATTGGTGGCTTGGGAGGTCTTGTTTTCTTTACTTTTAATTCTTAGGTCTGCCCATACCCTTTCGTTTAGAACACGCGTTTTGAGCTAACGGCCTCCTACACATGCGTTATCGATGATTTATCAGTTTACTTTATGTATGCTTCTTTCCTATGAATCTTCCATGTGTTATTAACATACTGTTTCGTCAGATGTGGTGGTTAGTTTTATCAGATCGTAAATAAAGTGATATACTTAAGTTGAATTATAATAATCATTAGAAAATCTGTTTCATATGTGTTTTTTGCATGTACAAAAAAAGATGAGAATTGCTTATGTCATTTAATTCTTGTCTAATTCATGGAGATTTTTTGTGTCTAGATATCTTTTTCACCCTTTGGCGACGAAAAAGACCATACGGTCCTCTGTTACGGTCTTTGGGAGAATTGTTCTAATAATTAAACAGTGAGCAATATGAGGTTGCTACTAGGTTTGAACGCGGCGGCATGTTACAGCGTCGTTCTTTTGGCTGCCTGGCTCTCAGCGTGCTTCATTGCATCAGTGTACAGACGGTCTTTGTGAGTTTAGACGTACAAACTAGAAAAAAATTGGTCGCTAAACGGTTAAACCTCATTTCTATCTTTTGTTTTGTTCATATGACGCAGGCGATTAATGATCTACCCTGTGAGGTAGCTAAGTATTTTATCAAATTTATTAAAAATCGTCTAACATTAATGTTCCGTATTAGATCGGAAGATAATTATTATCAAAACATCATTGTTCTAATTTCAAACAGAGAAAAATATTTTTTTAAAGAAATTCCTATAAATGAATTTTCTTGTTTGATTTTAAACTCTGGTTATTTAGGACACCAATTGATACGATGTAACATCAGTTCTCACAATTTTTTTAAAAGTATTGTGTGGGATATTATTGATTGTCGGACCGAGATATTGTCCAATTATTTCTCTAATCTAACAAACACTAAAAATAAAATTGTGATAAAAACATATTAGTAGGGTGTAAAGTAAAATTGTTACTAGTTGTTATGATTTGAATAATAAGGAAATAAGTGTTATAAAACAGAAAAATGTACGGCTGCATACATTGATTCAGTGTCATATTATATGATGGTTCATCATACGCGCTATTCTAAATATTATTGTTACCGTGCTAAATACTTTCTTCTTTAAAAAAGTATTGCTGTTGGGAAACTGAAGTAGAAGTTGAACAGCAAATTAAAGTAAAACGTTTGCTGTTCAAACTCGGCAATTGGCATTCACTCGCAGTCGTTCATTGGGATAGGTGGCGCTGTGAAGACGGACGCTTGATTTTAAAACGTGCAAAGGGTTACATTCTATTTTAATTGTAAATGTGTACATTACACTTAGATTGAGGGCCAGCGTTTGGCTGGGGCCTTTGTAACGGCCTTCAATTCCCTCCAATACACACGCACATATAACAGGATGGCATCCCAGAGTTTTTCACATTGAAGAAAAATGCCTATTCAACCTCCCTGTCGTTTATTCCATGCATACACTAAGAAATCCTTCATTGCATCCACAACAGTCATGTTACACTCCTCATCTATCCCTACAAGATATCTCATACCAGAGTCCTCTTCAACACACCTTGCATTCCTTGTTTCCACGTTGACTGATATTGTTGTTCGAATTATTTCTAAATCCGGACTGGCATCATTCCAAAACGGTCCGTCATCTGTTGAATTTTGTCCGACCGGTGCTAAAAGTGTTAAAACATCTTCAAAATGCTTGCTATTCTTCGTACATTCTGAAAACTTGACTGGTGAAAACTTGTTGAACAAAATTCTAAATATTAGCGTGGGAAATTGATTATACTTTTATTTACTACTAGTTGCCATATATCAGATAATATAACATACATTTCTCTTGATTATGCCTATGCAAAATATTTTTCAGTCTTGTGTAAAAGTATTCATTTTAAATTAGGTTGATGGCCTGTAATCTGTGCCTGATGAGTAACTTCAGTCCTAATTAATGGAAAAAAGTTTTTTACATTGCAGGGCCAAGTGTGCAGAGCATGAAATTGGTGTCAGGAAAGTAGCCTTTTCTTATCCAAAGATAAGAAAGCTAAAACCTTAACTCAATTCAATTTAGTGCAAATGTTTCTAAACTTCTCTGTACTGAGGAAAAACTTGTAAATGCCATCATTTCCATATCCTGCTACATTCATTTTATTCATAGATTTTATTATTTGTCAGTTTTACAATCCTCATTTTACTCTCTGCAGTGAGGCTGGCTAGTAGTTTATAGTGAGGTCAGCCAATACTCCTTAGTGAGGTCAGTCAATAGTCCTTAGTAAGATAGCCTGCAGTGAGGTCAGCCAATACTCCTTAGTGAGGTCAGTCAATAGTCCTTAGTAAGATAGCCTGCAGTGAGGTCAGTCAATAGTCCTTAGTGAGGTCAGCCTGCAGTGAGGTCAGTCAATAGTCCTTAGTAAGATAGCCTGTAGTGAGGTCAGTCAATAGTCCTTAGTAAGATAGCCTGTAGTGAGGTCAGTCAATACTCCTTAGTGAGGTCAGCCAGCAGTGAGGTCAGTCAATTGTCCTTCATTCTTGATATTGAATTTAGCAAAATATATTTGATGAATGAGATTGTCAAAATTCAATTTGTGAGCTACTGGCTTCTACACTTTATTTCAATGCATTGAGTGTTAATATTCAGGTTTAGATCAAGTGAAGAGTAAAATAATTTATAAATATTTTTTATGTGTACTCAAATATAAGTTTGAGAAATAGGCTAATTTTTATGACCCCTCATAGCTACATATGTTCTTGGCTATCTAGATTATGTTACAGTAGTCAAGTCTGGAAGCTATTCCTATTTTAGGTAATTTACTTACCAGGTTCAAATTCAATAAAATGGCTAAATTTAAGGAAAATGAAAATGTGAATTATTTTTTTCAAAATCATTGCCACATGCTTGAGTGTAGTGAAGTGTCAATGCATATGAACTCTTGAAATCTTGAAATTATTCATGACCTATTCATGTAATAGAATTTATATTATTCTTAGTACGTAGTAGGATGTATTTTGTTTATATTATATATTTTTTTACATGTCAACATGAAACTTGAGTATGTTGCCACATTAATATAAAGGGTAGGTATAAATTTAGGTCATATTTTCAGAAATGTCTGAGCTCAATTCAAAATTAACTGATCAATATTGGAAATAGGCCATCAATTTTTCTAAATTTTTATAACCTAGCACTGAAAAAAAAGGATTTTGTGCCGTACACAGTGTGCTTGGTCTATTTTGACCAGCTTACTGTATGCTTGATTTGTGTTAGATGCTTAATTTGAGTATGTATTGCAATCTATGCAAGATTTTTCTATGTAGAATACTGTACTTCTGCCAGGGCTATTGGTCAAGGGAGTAGCCAATGTGATGATTTTCTACTTCATTAGGTTTTTCAAAATGCTGAAACCAGCATGAAATATGTGAAAGAATCCAGTTTGCTTTTAATTGCTGCATTGTAATTAGATATAAAAATTCTGTGCCTGAAATAAGATATGATTTGTGTTGAAATTCTTTGCATTGGTCATTATTGTGAAGCAATAAATATTTCTCCTAAAATTACTGAATCCCAACATGTAGTTCAAAAATTTTTTTTTGCCTAGAGAAACAAAGGCAACTTTTTTTTTTTAAACTGCAGTGCCAAGATCTTTGCAAGATTATTTTTTAGAATAAAAATTGTTGCCCAAGAGGAGAGTATTTCCTCCTGAGGAATCAACAATTTATTTGAAATAGAAGTCACTAAATTGTGAGTTGGAAAAAGGTTGCATGTCGAAACCCACAATGATGCTCAATGACCTACATAGATAGTAATATTTTAACCATTCTTTGGGACCTTCATTTCCTAACTAGACAGTTCCTGTGGAAGTTCCACAGTTTAGATTTTACTAATTTGAAGTTATTGTAAAGATGAATGCGTTGATTTGCGACAAATTATTTTGCTTCAATAAATTAATATTTTTCATTAATATAAACAGAACTTCTTCTGTGTATCTTATTTACCAATAACATGGCTCAGATAGTACCCATTGATATTCCTTGATTTAAAAGTGATAAAATTCAGGATCTATCAAATAAGATACATTTTTCAGTTTTACCTGTGGTATTATCAGAATCTGAATGTTTTTCCTGAACATATACAGGACATCCATTTTCTGTTTTATCAACCAATAATGTGGCCGTGTAAGAGAAGAAAGCTGATAACAGAAAAATGGCGCATTTTATAACGATCTGGCACCTTTGATATGCACAATACAATGCTTGGAATACAAGCATAGCCATTGTGATTTCAGTTCAATAATTTTTCTTCAGTAATAGATAGGGAGTAATGGAACAGACACACAGATACAGAGAGAGAGAGAGATGGAGATACATAGTCAATTATACTCATATGTGTAGACACTATAGTCTTTACAATAGTGGATGAGAAAGTTATGTATAAAAATCTTTGATGGGAGATTTGGCTAGTTATTGATGATGTTTTAGCATCTGATTTTGGAACCCTTCTTGTATGGTTGCTTAAGTTATGTGTAAAAAATTGTCTTAGATTGAATGCCTTAAGTGTTCTAATATACCACATCTACAGTAATCTTTTTAAATTGAGCAAACATGGTAAAAAAATAGGAAAAATCCTGGTTAATATTTTTATTTAAATTTGAAGCAAAGAAATATTTGACAGTTGGGTAAAACACACTTTCTTTTAACAAAGACTGAGGGGGAATGCCTGGTTTCAACATCATAAATGGGTTATTTTCAGCAACAATACATGGAGGTTTGCTTATTGGTAGTGTGTATGGGATTGCCTCTTGTAGCTTATATGAAAGCTCATTAGAAATGCAATTTTGCTTATTGTGCTGAGGATTGTCAATTGCATATAGAGGTCTATCAGTATGGCAGTGTATAGATGCTCACACAACGCAGTTTAATGTATGATACTTCCATATAATAGAGGTTTATTAGTATGGCAGTGTATAGATGCCTACACAACACAGTTTAATATACGACATCTTTATATAATAGAGGTTCATTAGTATGGCAGTGCATAAATGTTTACAAAACAATTTTGCTACTTCTTAGTGATTTTACCCCAACATAATCATACAGCATTGCTTTCTGACACATTTTTCATTGAAATTTCATTTCTTTTCCAGTAACTACTTCTGAGAATTTCAATAAGTGTTATTTAAGTTCGTTTTGTATCACAATGTCCTGTATTTTTCATTTTAGCTCACCCAATTTTTATAAGTTTTCACTCCTGTGGAGCAATAGATCTATCTATACTAGTTCAGTATAGTTCATATTATGGGTCACTGTGTTGACAGTTTCATGTCTAAATTGAAGTTTTTTATTTCTCTAGTTTATGTGCTGCACCAATCATGTAAATGTGAACCTTGTTTACTAATGTAGATGATGTTTAGTTCGACTCTATCAATCAATGGGGTATAATCTCATACTCTGCATTCCATGCTACAGCTCAAAAAAAATATCAAGCTTTGTGCAAAAGAACTAAGGTAGTGCTGGACATTAATTATGGTCAAAGTACACTACATGTTAGTGTTTTTATCTTGAGAAAACTACAAATTGTTTCCACAATTATAATAATATAATTTCTTTGATATTTATCCAAATATTTCAATTTTAATATTTTCTGTTAGTTGATATTTCCCATTCTTAGATTTGAGCCCCTTTTCCATAACTTCAAGCAAGGTTGTCTGTTTTCTTAAATTAAATGTAAATGAAGTTTGTAAACAAATATAAAAAGAAATTGACATTGTTTTCAGAGGGATCTAATCCTCTGTATATAAAAATAGAGCATTTTATATATTTATAGCAGACCTGAGAATGGTCAATAAACACACGGAAAGATTAAACATTTATTCTAAAGTTATGGAAAAACAATAGAAAAAATGGCAATGAATTAACGCATCAAGGTAATGCGAAATTTAGTATGTTGCAATTACTCAAATTTTAAATGCTGGAATACTTAAGCACAACACTGTATTCCAAATTGATACGCATAAACACTACACGTTCGACTGCGACATTTCCATGATCGCAGGGGACATTTGACACAACAGGTGCTCTCACTGATGCTACAATCTTCAGCGTTACAGTGTTACTTATTTCCCTATTACAGTGGTTTAAATTTTCCGTATTGCAATTACTAGGAAAAATGTTTTTAAGCTCGTGACCGATATATGTCATGCATTGATGACGTCTGAAAGGTCCCTGTTTCCTACAAGAAACCATTACGTGACAGGTATGTGATTGATTGCCCATTCTCGAAGTAATTATCCGACCCAAGAATGGGCCAGAAGGTTCGTTCCTATAGCCTCATTCTATTCTAATGCACCTGACAAGTTTCTATTTCATAGAATGGAGTATAATTTTTATTTACATGTATGCAGTACTTTGTTAGTATTTTTAATGGACACTAGCGGTGTTTTTCCTTTTTACTTAATTTTAACCGCACACTGAAATGCTTCACACCAACAGACACCTCCCCCCGCGTAGTCTGCTGATGAAAAGTTCAACAGTATTGCTTCTCATAACAAGTTGATAATGAGGCTCCGAAAAGAAAATAATTTTTTCATTTATTTTAATTTTAAAAAATCCGATTTTTAGTTTCCTTTAACACGTTGACCCCGAAGTGGTACGTATGTGGGCCACTTAGGTTAGGTTCTGTAAATTTTACAGTGCCTTCTAGTAATAATATGTACAAAGTGAAGCTTTACACCGGCCAGTCAATCGGAGGTAACCTGTTAATAAATGTATGCATTATTTTTTATCATCAGTCTGTGTGTTGTTATAAAAGCATGATGGTTATTTACGTGTTATGGCTGTGTGTAATGGTTTTGCCTAGCTTTGGTAATGCAACTGTAACTGCAGAGTTCATCAGCGTATAACCCTGAATCAGAATGACGCACGTGTTTGTTAATGTGTTGAGCAAACTTTGGAACTGTTGCTTAATTTAACATCTTATCATTTTTTGTATTTATTTGACAGATAAAAGCAACACCAAAGATAAGCGCCAGTGTGCACTATACCTAACATCCTTGTGTCACTGGAAGATTGTATTTCTGTTAATGGTTTTATTTATGTAGTTGTACATTACCACGCGCGAGCGTTGAAGTTGTACTGAACTTGAGTTGTTACAGTACGTTATCCGTTCTGTGTTTTAATCTCAATGGCCTGTTCGAGTAAAATGCCTAACGAGAACGACGTGTCTCAATCTTCTCCACTAGATGTCCAGCGTCGAGAGGAAGAGGTTGTAGAAGTCGTTCGCTCTGCTGCAGTGCCTGTGATTGGTGCAGACGCGGTTACCACAGATACGCCTAGCGTTTCTCCTGCAGTCGATGCAAAACACTCGGATGGTGAGGTAGCTAGGCACGCATTTGATGCTCAAGTGCCTCTTGTGCTCCCTAAAAAGATGACTGAAGCTGCGACGGATCACAAATATTCGGAGGAAAATTCTTTCTTTCCCGGGATGTTACCGCCTCACTTACTACAGTCTTCTGATGGTTCTTCTTGCCCTTCTCATGAAAGTGTTGTTTGTAGAGAACAAAATTCAGCGCCTTCTCTTTGCTTGTTGAAAGGCGATACAGATTCTAAATTGGCGGGTCTTCGAAACCAAGAAGCCCTTTCTAACAACAGTGGCCGAAAAAAATCAAGCACAGAAATTAACTCACAAGACCAAGATAATATTATTGATTCAAAGTGTAACGGCATTCACTCGAGTCCAGAAAAGTTTCTGTGCGACAATGACAAATCGAAAAATCTCTTATGTGAACCTTCGAAACCTTCGTTTGGTGAAGATCTGACTAGTGAGGAGGCCGAAGATTGCTCTTCTCCACCTACCCTCAACCCTTTCGTTCACCGTATTCACTTCCGCTTCCCCTACGACTACATCAAAGTAAGTAATACGTGTAAGCTTTTTTTATTAATTATTTTGGGATAGTACTTTCGAATGTGGATCTATAATTTACCTGTTTTCGGTCATCTTAGAAATTCCTCCAGAGAAAATTGCACTGGTCTCTAAAGACTGCGTTGAATTTGACCTAACAAATTTATTGTGAACAAGCATTTTTTATGCATGTCTTTCTGTATAACGTTACGAGACTCATCTAAGCGATTTAGGGCACAAAATTGTTATGCAACGCCCAAATAAAATCGCGTTTTGTTGTGATGCATCAAGATAGATGATAGCTTTACTTAGGACAGCGAGCGTTTGCCAGCCTTGATTGTGTTGCCTAACCCTTAGCAGGTAATGTAAACACTCGTAAAGGAGTGAAAGTGGAAGCCGGCTGTGTACTTCTCTTACTGGGGAATTTACTTACAGGTTAATTGACTAATAACGCGGAAAGAGCGGTAATTTTACCTTGTCCTTGAGTGGTATATTGTAAGATCAAATATTAATAATATATTTTTAACATAAATAACTTACTAATTTCTGTGTTTTTAAGCTCTAGTAAATTTAAAGAGAAGTGATACCCATTGGTTGTGATGTTTTCAACACCAATACGTATCGTTCTCTGGGGTGCGGAAATACTCGTCTATTGACCTTCCCTTTCCACGTCCATCTTTCTCGCCTCAATCTACTTCCTGATCCACGTGTGCTAAGCTTCATGATTCTTTCCTTGTTTTCCTTGGATAAATTTTAGTTAACTGTGTAGTTTTTTTGGGCTATGCTACGTAGTGAAGTTGATCTTACAAAATCAATGTTTAATTGTCTTTCTACGAACCAGTCAGTCAAGTTGAGGATTTCCACATTTGATTTCAATGATTGTTTGTTGATCTTATACTTGTGGAAATAAAATATTTGGGTAAAATATTTAAAGTTAGTTCCCCTCCCAATTCTCTTTGTCAGCAGACATGAAAAATTATATAGGTAGAAAAATATTAACGTTTCGCGCTTTTTGCATGCAAATTACCTATTGTTAACGAAGCATCCAACTGTGCATTATCTCAACTACTTTCATTATTTGTTTTTTGGGGACAGCTTTTTCGTGACTTGCACTCTTCGTAATAAAGTTGCACTGTAATGTGTGTGACCAGCCACATAGGTGCGCAAATAGAAGTAAACTTTCGTAATAAAGTGAACACTCATGTCTTTTGGTGAGGAAAAAACTGATGCTCTAGTGAGCGTAAACTTGATTTTACACACACTTCATGGTCACCTTCTTTTACACGTGCTAAGCATTTTTAGACATGACTCGGTTATAAGAAATGTTTGATTTTGCAGCTCTTGCTGCTATAGCAGTAGTGACATGGGAAGACGATTGAAAAGGTATCTATGAATCGAGGCTGGAATATGTGGGATAATTATAAAAAAATCTCTGAATAGTGTGGATAAAGTTTTTTCTGAAGGTGAAAGTTGATTTTCGACTTTTTATACTGCAACACTGGCTATATTACCACCTCAAAGTATTATTGTAGCCACTTTATATCCTCTCCCCTCTCCCTCTGGAAAATCAGCCACAATGTCCTACCCACATAAGAGTATGAAGCGAAGGTTAGCAGTGGGTGTAGCTTTAGTCAGGTTGGCCTTACTTGTAATACTGTCCCTCTTCTCTTTTTATTTCGTATTCAAGGTGTTCTCTCGGTGCCCTGAAGCGTTAATCCTTGTAATTCGTTTTGCCGTCGTGTGATTGTTTTTTTTTGCGTGCGTAGTTTTCTATGTCTTGCCTATACTAGCAGGCAAATACCAGGGTGTGCAATGTAACACATTAGAACAAGAAAAGCTTCATTCATCATTTGTACATCACTGATGGTTGTAGTGTTGTACACAGGTAAAAATGTCATTATTCGTATGTAGGTGATGAATTTAGCCTTTTCTTCACGTGCATATTCCTATAAACAACGCACCAATACCTTAGTAGTTTATTAGGATATTTACTTGTGTATAATCCCAACCTAAACTGATATTTCATATTATTTCTGGGCTAATTTCTATGATTTAAAACTTTATTTCGTCAATAAAGACGTACAATGGAAATAATTCATCAATAATCTAGGAATATTCGAAGACATGGCGCCAATCAAGCGAATCTTCTTTAATTTTTCTACGTTTTCCACCTCACAGGTTGTGCTGCTCACCATCATAGTCGTACCAATTCGAGTGTTTTTCATCTCCATTTCGATTATTCTCGCCTACATCGTCTCCTCCATCGGCCTGTACGGCCTCACCCCTGAAGAAGTAATGGAAAAACCCTTCTCAGGGTGGAAGAGGTGGGAATGTTTGTCTACTTGTTCTTTTTCTTTGCTACAAGGGTAGATTGGCTAGTTAACTTTGTGCGTAATAATTGAACTTTATAAGGAGTTCTTTTCCGGGTAAAATTTTTTATTCAATATTGATTTTTATTTAGCTTTGCCAAAACATTATGGACTTTATTCAGCTTTTTGATCATGCAGATCAGTTCTAATTTGGTAGGTTTCCACCTGATGAGATTGTTTAAATGTATATCTATGCATTGTTTTAAAAATTTATTTATACGTATATTGTGTACATTTTATTGTTTCATTAAATTTAATAATGAATCTTAAGAAGAAACTTATTTCATTTGCGTTTGTGAATTTATGTAATTTCAAAATGTACAGAAACCAATTCTTTTTATTTGCTCTTGAGACTCGTTTACTATCTAAGTTTTATGACGGCGGCTTGGGTACCATCATCCCATTTGGCTATGTACTAGAATTTTTAAGACTTGTTCGACTTCTCCAGTATGGTATTTTCAAACTCGTAAACATATAAACTGATAAATCGACTAATCGTGCACCATAAATGTTCTGGAACAATCACCCTTATGTTTCCCTTAAGATTGTATTTGTGTTTGAGGGCTGAAAACCCATTTTCAAGGTTTTAAAAATGAACATACCCGATAGTTTGTGTATCGTATTCAAGTCTTTTGTAGATATCGATGTCAGGAAAACAGTGCACTCAAACCTCGTTATCCTCTGTCATTATTCTCTTAATTCCGTAATTGTACTGTGTTTGAGATCATTTCTTCATTATTTCCAGTATTGCTCGTTATTTCCGTGATCGTCATTGACGTTTTCTTGTATATATAAACTTCAAATCAAGACCATCTGAAATATCGGACTTTTTGTTCTCGTACTGTTGAAGTTATTGGAAGACAACACAACGGTTGCAGAATTCTTTTCTTTTAGCTACCTTGTAAATAAAGTTAGTGTGTCGCAATAGAGGACATGTGCGAAATTCCGTCACTGTGTACTCCAGACACAGCTGCACTTGACCGGATTCTTGGATCGCATGTTCGTTCTTTGTCTTCATGAGGAATATATGCCAGTCTGGTTGTTGTCGAAGCTCATGTTTTAGATGAGGCTAAAAACCTGAAGAATTGAATTCCGGTAGATGATGAAGTAAGAAGCATCGAACTGAAAGAGAGCATGTAATATTGAATGGTGTAAACCTTTTAAAAGCTGAAGAATTTCAACAGATGAGTAGTGCGTATCTTAAATCTTGAAGTTCTGGTCATCCTAGAAGAAAATCTAAGAATCGTTACCGCAGTTGTCAATTGTCTAGTTTTTGACTAGTCGTACCAATACGCTGGTGTACCCAAGTAAGAATAAATACCGGAATTTTCGAGTTTTTGAAGCGTCGCGACTGATGCTTGAACCAGGTTGCAAATTTTGAGCCAACAAACCTCAGTTTCAGTACCTCGTTATGTAGGTGTCAATGTACTTCATTTTTAAGCCCTATACTACGGCATACTAAGTGACGTTCCTCATTCAGTCTTATTTAAAAAATAAATGAATGTTCAGTAATTTCAGTTATTTGAAAAGCTCTAACAATGTGAGAAATGAGAAGCTATGCTTCAAAGTATTTTTACGCTTTTGTAAAAGCTACGCTCTAGTTATTTTCAAACTATAAAAAATTACCTGATAGAATCTAAGATTCTTGCGCTTGAAGTTTTGCAGCAGTGGCGGTGATTGCGGCCTGAAGTTTAACTGGTTATCCGTCTTGAGGAGATTGTAGAACTAATGTTTGCCTCTGCAACGTACCTGGTTCCTATTTGTGTGTCTTGAAGTTACCTTGCAAGACTGGCATGATATTTCCTGTTTCCGACAGCTCACTTCTTAGTTTTCCTCGGACTTTTCCATAGCAACTCGGAGCAGTGCAAGTAACATAGTTTTTAAGTTCAATAAGAGATTGTTTTTAATTCCCGTTTCATGAAGATGGCTTATATATGTAATACTTTTTATCACGAGTTTAATGTGTTTTTGTTGGACCTCGACTGGTCTGAGTATTAAATCTTACGATGAGCTCTTCTAAGTGAAAACTAATATCGTTTATCATGAATAGGCACTCAGCTTACAATTTAAATAGCTTCTTAATTATTCTTAGAGGTTGATTAACCCGTTCAGTGAATAAACACTGCTGTCCATGTGCGCCTTAATTTTTTGTTTAGTTGGAAATAAATTACAGCAGCGGAAAACGTATGTTGCTCCTACAGCTTATATCGTTCGTAATAGTATGTATACGGCTATTTATTAACATTTATTACGAGAGAGAAAGTAATAGATATTAGTGCGTAAATTTGAGTTGTATTCATGCTGAGTTAGTAAATGCACTCTGAAACTACGCAAAAACAAACACAAGACGATGAGTGCGTATCCGCTCCTGAGGATGCCATGTAGATGGGGAGAAGGTTCTGCGTCGTTAGGAAATCTATCTTGTGTATTTTTTTTACAGTGTAGTGGGAGCCAATTATAGCCAAAAGTACGAAAATTGAAAATTGGTGATTCTAACTTTTTATCAATTGGATCGTATTTGAACTGGTTCTTGATGTGCTTCAGACAAGAAGCAAAAAAGGATATAATGAGTAGTAATTTCAAGCTGTCGTCTGCATGACCTTGTACTAAATTATCTATTATAAGATCCATTGTGTGGGTACTTGGAATTTTTTGATGCAAATTTCCAAATGTCATAAATAATGTACCAAAACAAGACATCTCACTTCGTTTGAGCAGGAAATTATGAATAATGAACAAGTTTCGCAGAAAGTTTCATCCTGATCAAATTTTTTTTTTTAGAGCTACCAAATCTTGTTCTTGAAGAGCAGCATTCTTGAATTACACGACTCGTTTTTTGTGCATGACTGTTCTGTTTTGAAATATTAATGAATGTAACTCATGTGTGAAAATACCGACACTCCTCAAAATCTACCAATGAAGTCCTTGTAAAAGTGACTAAGAAATTCTTTGAGGGCCCATGAGCCTGTAAGATCATCGTATATAATTTTATGCTTTACGGATTTAAATTTGCATAAACGTGGTTTTATATCAATGGTATTCATATTTTATCATTTTTATTGATATTTATGTTTTATAGATTTGTATTTTGCGTATCTTTTTATGTAAATGGTACACGAGTATACTTCTGAATTATTTTTACAAGATTTTAGATTTTTTTTCAATAAATTTAGCTCTTTATTGCTGTTATCTGGGAAGCTGATAATGCATTCAGCATCCGCCAAGGTTATTCTATGGTGAATTTGGCCATTTGTTTATCGCCACATGATAGCTTAATCATGTCGTGAGATGCTCGAGACTGTAATGTTTGAGACTGAGCGGTGTTGAGAAAACTTACGAAACATAGTCACATATGGACAGAGAAATCAATTTTACAAACTACGAACATTAATAAAAGGGAATTTAATGGGGCTTAAATTGAGATGTGCTTAAATATGAACATTGATTCTGGGTCTGCGAATTAGTTCAATCCAAAAATCCTTATTACGGTAAGCATTGCTGAAGAATGAAGCTCGTAGAATGGCCGGAGTGTACATAAGCGTTGTGTGCAGTATTGTGCCCTCAGGTATTACGGGGCCCGTGGGAGTGACTTGCTTGATGCACGTCATCAGTAGAAAATGATACGCGTAGCCACTGCTATTAATTTTTCATTGCTGCCGTGATGCTCTGAATTTTTGTGTTTTTTCTCGTAGCCTAGAGCGTAAATTTTGTGTGCGTTATTTTGGTAGCTGTGTTAAAAGCAAGTGTTTAGAAGCGTCGTAGGTTAGGTTCGCTCTTCCATTTTATGTCGCAAACGTAAAGTTCCCAAAGTATGTATCCGATAAATAGAATATATAGAATGAATAGAAAGGCATGCGCAAAAGTTTATGGTATAGTCGAAGCAAGAGGAAGCATGTACGCACACACTAGTGTATGCAGGGTGTAGAATAATTGCCTGACGCTTTTTTTTATTTCAACAACTCGATCTTGGTAAAATGAGGTGCATTGATTTTCAATTTGGAAAAAAAATTATTTACGTGACTAAAATGTTCTTCAATTACTCACGATTGGTGTTCAAAAAAATATTTTTGTTAAACAAGATTCTCTAAACATTTGAAACTCTCTACTATTTTGTACATTTCTTGGATTATGTTTCTTCTATTGTAGATATGTATGCATATCAATCAAAGTAAAACAGAAACATTTTTGCGTCATTTCTGATGAAGTGCTGTCATGTATCTTGATTGTTTATTTTTAGATTTATAAAATGGTAGAAAGGAAATGGTGACTTGGACCACTCGCTTTGTGCATCTTCAGAACGAGAAAATCTTTAGCCTGCGGGTTTATCGCTTGAATTTGCAGTCAATGCGAAATGTTTCACTTATTGTGGATTTGTTGAAGAAATTTCAAGTAAATGTAAATAAATCTTCAGATAGAGTTCTGTGTAAACTCGTGTTCAGCAGTTTAACAGCTCAGTAAAGCTGAATATAATAATTTTAAACATTTTAAATTTCAACCTCAATAGCTGAAGTAACTTTTGAGCGAGTCTAAACGAATCGAAGCGTAACAGTACAAAAGTGTATAAAACAAGAAAAACCACTAATTGAAAACACTTGCCCCCGTTCCCTGTAACCCACTAAGCGGCGCTGCTTGGATTAAAAGTGACACTGAAAATAGAAAAGCAGCGAAGCTTGTCTTTGAAGAAGCTCCTCATCAACGGTCGTTAGAAAATTTTTCCAGATACTGCACGTGACCGTGTTTCTGTGAGGTGAACTGACGCAACGCATGGCGCCACTGATGACGTAGCTAGCGCGTCACCACTTCGAGTGTTCCGTGCCTGCTGTAGGTGGAATGCGCCTTCCCGCTCGTTGTCACTTTCTCTTCTTTCTTCCGCGAGCGCAACTAATTTATTCCAACACCTCTTGAAATTTCTTGTCTTTTTAGTTATCTTGGTGTTCACTAGGAGACTTCTTAGGACTAAGTGCGATAGTCTACCCTCTCAGTAAAACTACGAGAACATGTTCAGTAATAGAATTGCACAATTTACGTCTTGCTTATCTATCACCAATTCGATTCCCAAACTGATTATTCAACACTCTTTCAATGCTTCCCGATTACCGCTTTGACGGTAGTAAAATGACAACGTTTAAACTCTTACACTACATGTATACCGATGACTGTTTACCCGTCGTTCAGACCAACAAAGGAGATTGTGCGGTGGTGGGTACATCAGGTTTTCGTTGCGTGCGGCTTGCAGCGTTTATCAATCGTGGGTCACCGTGCAAGTTCCTCAGAGGCTCCCATTCTTGTGGTGGCACCGCACTCTTCCTTCTTCGACTCTGTCGCCGTTGTTGCCACCGCACCGCCACCGAGCGTCGTGGCCAAGGCAGACACTTGCCATTTACCCGTCGCTGGAAGTATGCATTCATTCTACGTGTTTGATTGAGCCTTCTAACTCCAGTAATTGAATAGCGTATGATAGTAGTTTGGTTCTTTCTTTCCGTATCCGGTAACCAAAGTAATTACACGAGTTGACCGTTGATAATTTGTAGTTATTGTGTAAGACCGAGATTTTTCTTCGTAGTTTCTTTAGCTGTTATATATATAAACGATTGATCATGTAGATTATGCAGTCGATACCTATCCTCTAAGTTGTATGGCTAGTGCTTGGTGCCCGTACGTATAACAGTAGTTATACGAGTATTTTCTGAGGAAATTTGTACAGCCCTAGGTTTATGGTTAAACAATTTGAGCGTTGAAACGTTTGCTTTTAGGAAAACTAGACTTTAATTGCCCTGTAAATGCTATTGTGTTTTTCATATACCTCAAAGTTTTTTTTTCATATAAAGCGATCCATATTGACGGTGCCTAACATGTTTGTGTTTGCTAATCAGAAACAAAGTGACATTCTGTATACTATTGTATATTTCAGTCCTTATTATACGCCGACTTTATTAGTTTTATGTGAACCATCAGAGCTAGGAAGTATTGTATTATTGAGGTTATTCAAGTGTGTCTCATTAGCTTCGATTGATTCGTGTAATGTGAAGTATTAGTGCAGAATGTCATAAAACTTTAAATACTGTAGGACACGTTCTAGGGTTTTGGGAGGTCGTTTCATTCATCTGTACAAATACGAAGGTATGGTCAAGTTTGCATGGACTGTATTGTGAAGTTTTGTGAATGAAAAAGAGCCGGAAATACTATACAGTTATGTATATGTGACTGTGATTTCCGTCTGTCCCTGGGAGTGGAGGCGCACAAAGGGAAAAATGCAACTTCGAGTGGTGTACCCGATTTCATGAATTTCTGTCTTCAAGCGCAGATATTTTCTGTATTGACGCTTATGTGATCTTTAATTTGTGTTGATTGAACGCATAACAGTATGCGATTGCGACGTGTTGAGAATAGGTAAATTTATTAAAGATTCTTACAGCTCCTGCTATCATCGTTCCGCGGTCATGCGTTGAATGAATTTTTACCTATAACGAGACCAGAATTTTGATTTTTCGTGTTTTTAGTCTACGTGTAATTTCTTAAATGATGTTATCACGTTTGTTGCGATGCGACCCACCGGTGGGTCACTCAGGTTAGGTTCTGTAATTTTTTCAAAGCTTTCTAGTGACTGTATGTACAAAGTAAAGATTTGCACCAGCTAGGCAACAAACGTGTTAATGAATGAGGTGTGTTGAGAGTCGTTCAATAACACGTCAACAATTCTCATTTTGATTGTATATGAATGTAGTCATGATGTGGCATCTAACGCCTTTCTTTTCAAAGTCACTGTAACCGTTCCAACACTGGTCGAACAGCTACAAGATATCACCTTATTTAATTAGCCAATATGTCAATCAAAATAGACACGTTTCATATTTCACAGCATGATATAAAGACGGCTACGCGTCGTTGTGCTTCGAAATTACCTTAGCTCAATTATTCTCCGCTGGTGCAAATTACTGAACCAGTATTCACTTCTAATAACTCGTTATATACTGTTATTACATTAATGCCTTTTACGTCACTTATGCATGACGTTTACTGTTCTTTTTCCTGGGGTTGTTGAAAGCAAAATTCCTGCATAGAGATTGCTGTGCTGACTAACAATCGCCACGCTGGTGGAGATTGTCGTTTCACTACATCTTGATGACTTGGTTGAACTCGGCGGATCTTGGTTGAATTCAGCAGTGAGCTTCACTCACAGGGAAGGATGCTGATAGCGGCTGTCGTTATCAATTTGTCATGGGAAAATACCGCTCCTCTGTAATATTTTCCCTTTTTCTCTGCAAAATCAGCAACGCTTGTTTCTGGAACCTGTTATAGGTTTAACAATTTTCATTTTATTATCTTTCTTACCCTTTTCGCTTCGCCGTTGCGCCTCATTTTACAGGCTGTGGTGGTCTCTACAACCTGAAAAAATTGAATTTTTGCTCATGATTAATGAAACTTGAACTCAAAGGTGATCGCTTTAATTGAACGAGCACAATTGGTAAACCCTAGTGTACAGTTTAAGTTGTTATCGCGGCCGTGATGCGTTCATAAAAACTGTACTTGACGGTGATACCCGTACTAGGTTTTATGCAATTTCGGTTTTCGTTTTCATTAGTTTTCTTTACCAGCATTTTATAAAATACCTTATTGGTAATGTTGCTTCTGTGGTCGATAGTAGCACGGTTGCTACTTAATATGCACAAAAATTGACGATTGAAGAATATATTTTTATGGTACTTTTTACTGTTAATGTGGTTATTCAAATTGATTACATTATTTGGTTCGTTAAATAATTGTCTGCAGACGCACTAATTACATTGAATGGCGTGATCCAAGTGCATTAATTAATTTTCTTGGTATTAAAATAATAAATAATGTATTTATTTAGTTATCCTGCTTATGTACATCATCGTTAAGAAAATGCGCCAAATGTATCGCCAGAAATGACTGCAAAAAAATGCAACTGATTAATTCGGTCATTTATAAATCAAGAAATTTTTATGGGTACCATCTGGGCCATTTCTTCGGTAGATAAGATGCAGAATGGAAGTCCGGTATTTATTAATGAAAAGTATTTATTTAGAACACAATAATCCGTCGTCAATCTCAATGCATTTATCTTTATAATTATTTCAAATTAGTCAAATCCAAATCGTGGAATTTCCACGGGAACTGGCTAGTCAAAGATAATGTGTAATAGCAAGTTAACTAAATTAACTAATGCATTTTTAATTTTTAGAAAAAAAAATTAACTGTTGCATGTGAATCAGACTGCCGTTGTATATAATCAGCATGCCTGTGAATCAATATTAAATAGACCATGAACTTGCTTACAATTAAAAATCAAGAACAGCTGTCGTAGCAAACAAAACGCCGTAGAAGCTTTTCGAGGTGCTAGTTATTGTACGAATTAAGCGGCGGTCGTGCTAAAATCAGCCGTAGTAATAGCTTTACCTGCATTAACGATATGAGATTCAATCAAAGAAATGGGTTAGTGAGTACTGTAAATATCCCTAGCGTATGGACAATTGTATGGCTCCCTCTTGGATTGTTCTTTGAGTGATGTGGGTCGTCGTCAAATTGGTAGTCATTGGCGTGCCGGAGGATGCAATACTCTTCAGCAAAGCTTGCATCGTGTTCTAATTGGGGAGCACTTACTGCCTTCTTGGATGATCCACCCGTATTATGTGGATACAGAGGGGCTATTAATGAAAATATAAATATACATGCAGGGCTGGAATCGTTTTCTAGGATTCGTTGATTGACGTAATTGATGAATTATTTTTCGGAGACGAGGGAATTTAGTGCAAGGAAGCAGTGAGAAGAAGTTGCAACGTATATTTTAGTTACTCTACTGATCTATGAGCAGCCTACATTTTTCGAGGACACTTGGTGGTTATTTACACGCCTGCACTGCTCCGTAAAATGAAATTCACAATAAAAACAAATCGTAGTAAAGTTTGCCATTGTGGGCTTAAAGTATGCGCTTTGATGGAGTGACTTTCGTTATTTCGTTTTTTCTTCGAGTCTCGCGACGATTAATACTTCTGTGTACTTTTGCTTTATCTCTACAAATTTTGGTGTAATTATCACGTATGGCGACTAGAGATTTCGGTTTACTTTTTTAATTAAAGTGCCTCTTACTAAGTTTCGAGTGTAGGATTTTTAATGGACTTTCAAACCAAGTCTTTGATCACACTGAGAGCGGGATTGTAGGTATTTCTGCTGCATGTCAGACAATATGTATGGTTCCTACGATTCTATAATACTATTTTGCTATGAATGATAGTGATGTTCATGTACTTTACTCTTCTCTGATAGATTACAGCGTAATTTTAGGTCGCGTATTGCTGTGAATGTGCCAACATTACTCATGTATGCCTCTATACCCTAGTAGACACAGACATGGGCTCCACGTGGGGCCCATGTGGTTGGCCAACACAGCCCATGTGGGCTCCATGTGATTTTTTTTGAAAAAAAAAACACGTGAAAATTTTTTTGAGGATAGTACGCATTTTTTTGAGAATTTACACCTGGGCTGACCATGTAGGGAAATTCCCATGGCTATTCATATCATATCCACATTACGAACCCATGTAAAACCCAGATTTTAGGTTTCATGACAAAACCATCTTCTGCCCACTCTATGCCCAGGAGCTTATATATATATTTTGATGCTGCCCATCCAAAGCCCAGAGACCCACGTGGGCCCCACATGGGCCCCATTTGACCTGTCTACTTGGGTAACATTACTCAAGTTGTCCTAGTATCTTTCTACTCCCTATCAGCTGGCCATCAACTCTAGTTCTACTACTCTTCTACAAGCTCGGATGTATCAATGATCTGCTGTTGTAGTGATGAATAGAACGCTTGAATGGCTAACGAGGTTCAGTAGAATATTATTGTTTTTAATGGAATGCTAGTATTAAATAGTCTCGTGTAGATATTTAATGGAATGTTTGTATCGAATAGTTTCGTTTGTAAGTGTAGTGTTAAAACTGTGCAGGCCGCTACGGTGGCTGATGGGCTTCAGTGGACGCTTGATGATGCGTGGCTATGGCTTCCATATTCTGTCGGTGAAAGGCACTCAGGCATCAGAGACAGACGCTCCAGTTCTGGTGGTAGCCCCGCACTCCTCATTCTTTGACGGCTTGGCGTGCTACTGGTCTAAAGTGCCCTGCCTTGTCAGTCGCTTTGAGAACAGTTACATCCCTTGCTTCGGCAGTACGTTGCTAAACTTAATTTCTTGCATAAAAGTTTTTGTTGCATGCCTCATCTTTGAGAGTAGATTGCTAGACTTTGTCATTTGCTAGATAAATATAACTATCTAAATGTTGCATCAATGACTTCAAAAATGTGCATTGGTTGACTGAGCTATTACTATACAAATTTTATTATAATCTAAAAAAAATTGTCACTGAAGTTCTCAGAGTTCCTCAGCTTCTACGCCTACTGGATCAAACAGAAGCTTTCATACAGTAATGACAGAGTTTTGTCTTCGTTTCTTTTAATCATATCTTGATGAGATTTGTAATTGTGAAGTAGAAGGTCCTTAGAGAATTAGCAGGATTCAAAATGGGGCTCGCCTAGAAATGATAGTTATTGATATTTCGTGTTCTGATTACTACAGTGGAGTCCGTGGTGAATGATCTAGGTAAGACTTCGGTTGTTGTATTTCTGATTTACAAGTCAATGGTTATTAGGCGATGATGGTTTTTTGTATCTTAAAACAGATTTTCATGGGATTGTGAAACGGTGTTTGAGTCGTGCATTTCTCACATTTATAGAAATGGAGGGCAGTGGTATAGTTGGTGTTATAGCTCGAACGTGTTACTGAAACCATGAACTGTGCCTCGGTTCTTCTGGTATTATTTAAGCTTAAATTCTAATGTTTATTAAGAATGTACTTATTGAGGTTGTTTAAGGTTCCTGATGTAGCGCTGTTATGATAGTTGTGGTGTTGCTGTAGTACGACTGGCATGCTCTAGCTCACAACGTATGTACTGTTCGTGTACTAGGGAACGTACTCATGTTGGGAAATAGTGGATCCTTGTACAACTCTTGTATGTTTGGTCTATTTCTTCCTAAAAAGACATGCTTCACTCGTGGGCCGAAAAGCTTGAATGTGTAGTTTTTGTTACGTGTGTGAGTGAATGAGGTCATTTTGGGGGATTTTATTGGTCTTTGTTAGTGCTTCGATGCGTATTTCGTCAGCAGTATGATGCTTGAGTTAGTCAGTGCAACCTTGAATCTGTCTTGTGCCGGTCTATGTTGAAAGTTGTGCGATGCAATGTCTTGTTTGCGTTGAGTATTTATTTGCGTCTCGTGTGGGGGAAGTACGTGGATGTCTTGCATCGAAAGATGAAAAACAGCAAGCAGATTCAAAACTGTAAGGGTGGTGAAGCGTTAAAGAATACTTCTGAGTGTTACTTATTTGGATGGCTCGTTGTTCTTCAGTAAAAAGGTTTATGAAGTGGTTAGAATACAAAAACTTAAATTTTGGTGCGCTGTCTTCTTTCTATTCTTACAGAGAAGTTGCACTCAGTTGGAAGGTAACCACGCTCACGTGATTAGAAAGTAGTTAGAGGCCAGTCAATGAGCTTGCTATTTATATTTTTTAGTCATTGTATCCAAACGAGAACAGAAGTTTCCTAACAAAGCTAGGTAGATACAGTAGCTTACGAGTACAGTATAGCTGTTTGTTATCCTTTTTTGTGAGTTATGACTAGTGATGGGACGATGCCAAAATTTTAACGACTCTAATACCCATTCTATCTAAATTCAACGATTTTGGTACCAATTTTTGCTTATTTCTTGTTTTGTTTTACTCATCTGGTCTGATATCCAGGTACTAAGTGCTATTTTTATAAGGTTATTTACGTTTTTTTAGCATTGACGTGCTACTGTATATGGCAAAGGTCATTTCAACACAATACAAGTTATTTCAAAATAATTCGAAAATTTCAATATTGGAGTGTAGTTTTAGATCTAAATTCAGTTGACAGTTACAATATACTACAGTTTGGAACCTTTGATCCTTCAACTATCCATTTAAATAATTAGTTTTTCTTGTTTAGTCTTTTCGATATTAGTAGTTACTTGATCATTGATTTGTTGCCCATACGTTGTTTTGATGCTGAAATCTCATATAATTAATAGTATCCATCCATCAGTCGTATCAATGAGTTCTGACGTTGGAGCAGTTTTCGGCTAATAGGAATGTTTTTCTCTAGCGTCAATATATCCACTTGCTGCTGTGCTGGCCTTGGCATGTCAAACTCAGACACCTTTTATTTGTGTCGAGAGAACCTACGAGCGAATTTATCACGCTAGGAAATACTCGAAACGACGGACCAGAACTCATTTATGCTGTAATAAATATTTTTTCAATTGAACCAATGCGAGAGAGGCGGGTTATCCAGGGCGGTTGTTCATTAAACTAATTAAACTACCTTCCCTTATTTATATTTACGCAACCACTGCGCAATTCTCGATACTTGAGAAACACCGGCACAAATATAACATTAAAGCGATTTATGTAGCACCCGTCTTAGTTATTTTACCACTCTCTTAATTATTGCTCTCATAATTGTATATCTATGTCCAGAAAGTTCTTAATTTTCCTTCTAGTCTTTAGTTGGTATTTGCTTTCACAAATTTCCTGTCTGGTATGGTATGGCCGAATCTAATCTTTCTCACGGTTTTAAATGTAGTCGCTCGCCAAAATGGATGTGATAACGATTTAATATTCCAGGTCAGTCACCTTCGCTGTAAAAGTTATTTTTCTGGCGCTCTGCTTCGTGTCAAACTGTTACTATTTATGCCATTGTAACGTGCAACTGCTGTCAAGTGCAACGAAATGTTCTCTTCTACGACCACACATTCTAATGTATTTTTCAAAACTTTCTTGTTTACAAGTATTTCATACGTCGTTAGGGCTCTAATATTCTATGTATTTGTGTGCTCGTGTTCCAGAGTTCATCTCGTTCACGCAGCCTGTGTTTGTGTGGCGGGAGGACAGCAAATCCCGGCTGCAGACCGTCGACGAAATCAAGAAAAGAGTTTTCAATAAAGAAGGTTGGCCTCAGGTAAGAGCTACTATCGTTATGCAGCGAGTGATGTTTGCGTGCTGTCGCTTGGATTAGGATATCGGGTGTTAAACGCTCTATTTGGGGGACGTGCGAAACAGAAAATCTTGTGTGACTAATGAGTGTAGTGTGAAAAATTGCACAGCGCAGTAGTGTTGTATTACCAACTTGATCGCAACACAGACCGACGATGTAACTTTGCATATTTAACACGTTTGTTGCGATTGCCTAGCCGGTGCAAATCTTTACTTTGTACACATAATCACTAAAAGACTTGGAAAAAATTACAGAACCTTACCTAAGTGACCCACCGGTGGGTCGCATCGCAACAAACGTGTTAACGTGTTGACTCCGAAGTGGTACGTATGTGGGCCACTTAGGTTAGGTTCTGTAAATTTTACCGTGCCTTCTAGTAATAATATGTACGAAGTGAAGATTTACACCGGCCAGGCAATCGGAGGCAACATGTTGAGCTGTTGTGGCCTAAATTCATCGGCAATATATATTCTATCTAGAGTACCTATAAATTATGATCAATGAAAATGCATATTTTATTACACACGTTCCGTGGTAAAACGAATGCTGACCTTAATTTCGAACATACTTTCGAAGAAATATTTTGTAATACGGTACCTACCTGTAGCTTTCCAAGAAGAAGTCGCTTAATTCAGAAGATAGCTGGAAGTACCTGTCAGTATTCGTTGGCGAATTAGCATTCTCCAGTTGTAAGCCTTGCTCCTATTAATCAGCAACACGTGAGCTCAAGCCTGTTGTGGGTTTAGTTTTGTAGTTTGGAAGGCCTTATGTTTTTTTCTACTCTATCTCTCGTGGGGGAAGTCGGCATTTCTTGAAACCAACCTCTTGCACGAGCATCTTGACACTTTACATGTCTATTTTATAACCGAATTTTTCTGTTTCCAGTTCTGAGAAAAACATCAAATGTGTAAAAACTTGAATGCATCTCGTATATTAACTGGCGCTCTGTATGACAGGTGAAAGACCAGCTTTGCGGTTCTTAAGTTACTGCTACTTTAGAGAACGTTGCGAAATATATTTGGTTCGCTAGTTTAGGTTGAAGTACAATTATTCAGTTTGAAAACCTCCTATATTTTTGTGTTGTGCGTGTTTCTACGGAGCTTATTTGCAATTTACTTTCCATAATTTGCCGTAAATACCTAAGCAATTTCTTTGCTTTTAGTTATGTAAGCTAGTACTATATTTTTGATTTTACTCCTTTTTTTGTAATGGGGTGACTTGTTTTTTTAAAGAATTACTCGGAGAAAAGTGTTCACTTCTTGTGTAATCTATAAGATAATTTTTTTCTTTTGGTCCGTTCGTGAGTCAAAAAAGGGTATTTCGTTACCGATTATTACGTTGCTACAAACAATTTATTACGTTGCTTTGCTGATCATATTTTATGTTAATTCGCCAGTTTGATTATTTGTTAAATTTTAATAATTTTTCCTTCGAGATTCGACCGTCACAAATTGATTGTATTTTCAAACTAAGGAACGAGCTTCGTCGTCACTGCAAAGACAGAACTACAACTTCATTTATTTTCCTTAATTTATGATTAAATATTGACCTTCGTTACGATTTTTGCATGACAACACTACGTATATGAGTTGCACTGCTCTGTTCGCTTGAAACTAATAACTGATACTACAGGTAGCACACCTGTTCGTTGTGGGCGGTTGCTCGAGTGTAAACCCTTCACAACGTCCGCTGACATAAATGTCTATTGCATTCTGGTTTCTATGAAGTCATTCTAAATTATACTTTCTGCTTTATGTAACTAGTTCGGTTAACATATGTTACGTTTATTAGAACAGAGAATGCACTAAAAATCAATGGAGTATAGTTTTTAAGTCAAAGACTTTTGGTGTTGATATTTCTGCTCGTAAACTTGTAGATTCGCTAGGTACTTTTTACCTACTTCATAATTTCTGAAACAGCGGTGGTGCAGCTGCAGCCAGACTCCCTCGGGAAGTCCAAATCTACGTAGTCTAGCGTGACGTTCAGGTGATGTTGTCCGATTAATGCAGTTTTTTAAGCTATAAGAACAATATTCATACTTCGTTTTTTCGGCATTTCTACCGTTTCCCGAATTTCTTGTTTTTTAATGCATCTATTTAATTTTCTTAACTTCCAATTCATTAAGTAGGTCACTTAAACGGCTTGATTATTATGAATAGAAATTTAATGATTTATCGTTTATGACGAGGCTGTTAATATTGAATACTTGCATAAATTGAAGTCTATTCTCTCTTTCTTTGCTAAATACCCTTCCTTAGTGTACTATTATTTTCTTTCGTAATACTGACTTCATCTAGCTTACCCATTTTTTTTACGCTCCTACTTTGTTTTCCCTCTCAATTTCTTTGCGTGAAATGTTGCTTTTTCATAGTTTAGAATGTAATTCTTCA
>VCRD01002776.1:3644-33233 GCA_006783055.1 Trinorchestia longiramus
GGAAGAATTAATTGCGTATCAGCAAGGAAGGAAAGGGAAAAAATTAGCGTTATTTCTTCGTTGCAATCGTGAGTGTTAACCATCGAAGCCCATCATCAGCACCGAATCTCCAGGGTAAGTCCAAGTTTCAATGTTATTTATATCAGTGTGATAGAGGCTAGCGACAGGATAAATTTCGTAATCTGATGTGAAAGTTCATTGATTTAAAATAATTGTTCCGTGTGCACTCTTGACTATTCAGTTATCAAATATGTAATTGATCTGTAATAACGCACTGTTTAATAGGGCATTATGTGCGGCTCGTATGCCAAAATGTGGTAAATGACTCACATTTCCCATCCCGTAATGTTTAGAATAACATGTATTAAATCTTTTGTGTGCATTATTGTCCTTTCTATTGTCGTCGAAAAGAAGTACTGGGAACACCTTTTACCATGTCATGTATTCAGAGGATTAGAGTCCCTCTAGTGCGACTACGTATGTTTGTTGCATTTAATTAATTATGTCATTTACAAGTATTAATTTAAATATAACGAAAGGACAGCATGCAGAAACCCATGCTTTGAAACCAAGATTACGTAAATCACGAAAGAGAAAAGAACTCATTATGCAATATATCAATATGTAATTTAAAGTATGCAGAGAAAAGCTTTTACCTTTTTATATAATTTAACCAATCAATCATTAAAAACAGATAGACACTATTATTCACCCAATCTTTTAAACGTATCGACACAGTTTGTATTTAAACATTTGAATACTCGATTATTCGTTGATTCTCTTTTTCTTCGCCGCTCATGTCTTAACATTGAGTACTGACGTACTGACATATGTATGTACTGATATCTTGCCGGTAGTGCGCCGGGACGTGTAGAGTTGGAGCGCATCGAGTTCTTGTTAGTGCGTGGGTTGTTTGCGCCCTATCTTGTCCACAGACAGGATGGCTGATTTCTTCTCTGCTGTTGGCTGTGAGTTGAGTTTTTCGGGTGTTGAGAGTTCTTGGTGGAGATGTTGACTTTGAAAGCGCTTGGTAGAAAGTCCTGGAAACAGAGCGCTTCAGCGTCCTTATACAAACAGTTGACTGGGCCCTGCTACCCCAGCAGGACCGCTCATTGGTCGACGTGGCGTTTCCACTCGTAACGAAAGATAGCTTCGTCTGTGGTGTATTCATTTGTACTGTGAGCCAGGCGATTCACTACAACTTCTAAGCTGCTCAGAATTTCTAGTGAAGTTTGGCCTAAGGTCAAGATATACGTACAAGGTCTTATTATTCATCAAAATTAAGCCTTCAGCCCTTTGTCAATCTGTAAAAAAAGTTAATCCACAGTTGATTTATTTGGTGATTCTCATTTAATTTTAACGTTCCTTACTCTTCCCTAGGCAGTAGTTTATAAAGAAAAATTTGCACAGTCTCTCACGTGGTACAGTTCTGAAATTAAATACAATTTGGGAAACCACTGCCAGACAAGGAAAAACTTACACCTGAGCAAAAAGAAATGAATTCGTTCTTTATTTTATCTTCTCGGCTATACGAACAATATTTTAAAAATTAAATCAGCAACATAATATTTCATACAATTTTGTAAAAAATTCTAAACTTACATTTTCCTCCCCCACACTTGCAGGGATTAAAATAAGACGCTGATCGAAATAAGAACTAGTGAACGAGGAGATACAAGCATACGGTAATAAGGAAATATGCTACACAATACACGAGAGAAATATTAGATTTTAAATAAGGAAGCAGCAAACTTAATTAAAGTGGGATGAAATTATTTGAAATGTGGAAAAGCAAGAAAATAATTCAGAATTAAATATCTGAAAAATGTTGAGATTTATAAACCCTGAAATAAGAAATGTAGGTAATGTTTCGGGTCTATACTCAAGGCGAGCAAAAAAGTTCGAGCCAAACTTAAAAATCATATTTTTATTACATATACTGCACGTTCTGTAATACTAAATTGAGTCTGTCTCAAGTGTGAAAATAAAGGTTGGATAAATTTAAACGTTCATGATAAAATAGCAGACAAGAAGAATTCTACAGTTCGTTGAAAGTGCACATATGCTTCATATTCTAAAACCGGCAAAGACCGAAGGTACTTGAGTGCGTATATTTTCGGTGGACAATGGGCTGAAAACATATCTGAAAAAATGCCATAATCCATTACAGTTAAAAGTGGTAATCGTTAAAAATTAACCTTAACGTTGACTTCTCTACACACACACTTTTATCTACATTTATTTGCACTTTTCCCTACAAATGCTCGCACTTTTTTCCACATATGCTCACACTTTTTCCTACTTATGCTCGCATTTTTACCTACATATGCTCTCACTTCTATATACATGTATTCTCATAATTATCTACACAAACTCTCACTTTTACCTACACATAATTTTACTTTTACTACATGTACTCGCACATTTATTTGCATGTGTTCGCATTTTTACCTGCATATGCTCGCATTGTTAGCTTTGGTCGTGTCAATGCACTCTGGTGCACAATGTACACACTCACATTTCTTGACACTATTAAGATGATACAACTGTTGATGCGTCCATAATATACTATACAATAATTGTTGATGTGTCTATGATATATTTACGAATTTATCTGAAAACTCTGAAATGCTGTAGATACATTAGGGAAAAATAACTAACGATGAGTTTGTCAACGGATCTCAGAATCAAAATCCGAGAGAGCGATTGTGTACAGAAAACGTTTCGGGCATTAAATATGTGTGAAATTAGAATACAAAGCAACTAAGCCTTTGGCTCGTATGTAATATAGAATGATTTGCGTTTTCAAACTAACTTATTTATGCCATAGTTCCATTAAGAGTAACAAGTCCGCTGGTAATTACGTTGTATCTACGTATCTTATGTTAAGAAACTTTAGCTATTTAAAAACTAACTAGTTGTAAATTAATAGTTTTTGCAATCACTGTTACTATTTGAATAGAATTGAGTCTCCATTGCAACATTCGCTTACAATCATGCTACACAAACTGTTGTTGCTCTTGGAGTCAGGCGTCGTTCTCTCTGAGTTATATGTTGGGCATGGCTCTCGATCACAAACACAGTTCAAGTGAGTTTACTCTTCTCCTCCGAATAGCTTTGCAATGTATTAAGTTAGTGTGTGAACGCGTGTTATTCAGGCACGTTTGGTTTTAATATTCAGATCCATGTTTGGTTTTAGCGCACGTTGCGCTTTAATTTGTTTTGATTCGGCTTTAATCAAGAATGCTGTACCTCATACAGCGTTGAATTTCATTAACGACCTTAGTTCACAAGAATACAGTACACAGCTGAGAGCATGCATGACAACAACGTTGCAGGCGCGTCATGGTGTTAGCTTTTAATGCAGAGCGAGCGTCAGAATATCGGCCGCTACCCACGGTGAACACGCTGCAATTTTGCACCATCTGGCTGGTGCGCACATGTTTCGTTACATGCATCACGTCAATATTGCTCCCATGAATTGCGCTGAACGCTCCCCACCTGCGTTCCAGATGGTTGCAGACGCCCGTGCGATCATCCCTCACGGCATCGGAAACGAGATCGACATTTTCACGGAGGAATGATAGTAGCCAATACTCTCTTATTGAAACGCGCACAGACTACATGCATGTCGTCTCATGGATGTCTCCAGTCTGTAGTTTCGTAATTGTGGCTGACAGCTTTTCAAAATGTTAGGAATAACAGAAATACTAAGCAGTGTTTAGTAAAAGAATTTTCTTATGTTATGGAAATTAAATTTTACAATAATTTACATTCTAGCTGCTGATTTCTGGCTTTTCGTTTTGAAACACGTTGAAACGAATTATTATTTCATTTCACCATATAATGTTCTCAAATGCTACTTCAATATTTTAATATGCTGGAAATAAATTTAACTTTCGAATAGGAGTTAATATTTTGATCACGTTCTTTTCGCTTCCTCGTTGTCTCCATGACAAAACACAATACGAGTATAATGAAAATAATTCTCCACGGTCGATTTTATCAGTAATCAAAATGAACGTTGCTGTTCTAATTTCTGTTAGCTACTACTTAGCTACTGAAAGGGATTTCTTTCAAGCACAATTTTGTAGTTATTTGAAGCTGTCGACTGGACTAATAGTTTGTAGTCAGTCTACGAGCTAAAACTTGATCCAGGCTGTAGAAATTTCTCTAATATGCGAGCAAACATTGGTCAAAAAATTCAAATTAGTCATTAAATCTTCTATTCTTATTTTGGACTGAGGATTCGCTAGAGCTTACTTAACTACAGCCGTAGTCCTTCTCATTTATACAATAAAGTATGTGTGGCTAATTTTTCCATTCCTATTGTACAAACAAAATTTGCAGACAATTTAGCCACCGCATTTACATGCATAAAAGAAAACAAATATCTCAAGAACTAAGTTTTTTATAGTTAACGATAAATCACAAGCGAAATACAAATATTTTACGTGCTCAATTTCGTAAAGAAAACGTCCAGAAACAAATTCCAGTAGCTCAGTAGTGTACTACAGAAGTGTAAGTCCTCTACTTAACAATCGTTTTACGACAATCTAGGTCTCCCACCTTGTAGTCATTCAACAATGTATCAATGAATAACAAATAAGAGCCTGAGAATATTCATTTTCAGTTTGGGTTTCTCTAAAAAGCTACTCTACAAAAAACTGTACAGCATAAATACCGTGAACATTGCACATAGCTTGTACACTGATTTTCCAAGCTAAAGCTTTTCCGTCAAGCGTCATTTTACTACCTATAAAGGAAAAAAGGGAATAATGAAATAAAATAAATATAATGTTTCATTGTACAAGAATAATATGAACAGGAATCAAAAATTATGTGGTTTCTTGTCAAATTTATCATTACCGTCTTTCAGGTATCAAACAATGTTGTAACCTACGAACTAATCAACTACCTCACAAAGCTATGGAACGTATTCGTCAATTTACTACAACATTTTTATTAACACGAGTTCGTGGACGTGAGACATTGAGGAGGACTGATTCCCCCACTCCAGTAGTCATCGGGACTGGTTATGGACAACATTTGTTGGGTTTCAAACAATGAAAATTCAAGTTAAGTGGTATTCATGAATGTTTCAATAGAGCCAAGTGTGAACACGGCTGTGACAAAACTTTCCTTCCGCTTTACTGAGCAAACCGTGACTGTCAAGGAAGTCATTACGTTGAGCGATTGTCGAGTACAAGCTTTGAAGAACTTGATTCTATTTTTGGTCGAAAACATTTAGCATTAGTAAAAAGTTTTACAATCGTGAAGACACTCATTATATCGAAAATAATAAAAAAATCATGAAGTTAATTGCCTACGATGCTTATTTTTCCGAGGATTTCAACAAATATATATATATTTTTTCAGGGTGTAAAAATTACTGAAAACGTTACAAAGTAAAACAAAGTGAAAGTTGATGACGTTGTAGTGAGAAAAAATTATGTTTAAAAAATTACAGAACCACTGCAATTGATATAACTTACGATCATCTTTTTTTCTTTCTATTTCTTGCGTCTACGAGTATGTATGATATCCATGATTGGGGTCAGTGTATGATTGTGGTACATGTGCGTGAATGAAGTGCGTGTACGTGACTGAACTGGCTTGCATGATTGATGTGTATGTGTGTGATTGATGTCTTTACTTTAGACGGCATGTAACTTGGGTAGCAACCTAAGAATGGACCAAACGGCTCGTTTCCAATGTTTTATTTTATTCTATTATATTGAATTCACATATAAGTTACAATTTGCATTTCAAGTTGTAGCGTACAATCTTGGGAATAGTATCATTAATGTCACGTGATATGCATGACTTGAAGTGAGTAAAAAATCAAACTCCAGTGCACAAATTAAAATTGAAACTTAAAATTAGCTTATCTACGGCACAGCAAAGCTTTGTTTTTAAAGTTCTGTTTTTTTATCAACTCGTTAAATACGCATTTAGTTACTGACATGTCAGTTGTTTGATATCGGTATTTATTCCGCTCCGTACAGCGGCAAATTGTGTATGTTAATGAACAATGATGGTATATTTTCCTACACAAAGCAATACAGAAAATCATTCACTTATCAATGGCGCTTAATTTATAAGTGCATTTTCGTAGATCAACTTAAGGTGTCAGATATTTATGCTCCTGGATCTGTTTTTTTCAAGCTGAATTTCAACTAGAACTAACTACTGGTGTTTACTAACGCCACAGTTTTATGCTTTGACAACGGCACCACATAATTCAAGCCCAGAATGTTTTCACAGATCGTAAACCGTTCCCTCGATGGCGGCGAGTTGCAGAAGCCAATGTTGCTTCTTGGTCACAATTCAGAACCTAGAAGACCCTGTCCGCCATTTCTCTAAGGTCACTCCCGCTTTAGGCTTTTCAGTCTGACTGAGATATGGAAATGTAATCTGTGCGGGCAAATTTGAATGCAGTGCAGACCGCATAAAAAGCCCAACCTTCCTTCTTCAAAGACACAAAGACCCCCGCCGAAACCGGGCGTGTCTATGAAGCCCCGTGCATTTAGTTCGACATGCTACGTGAAATATTCAAACAAGCGACACGTTACTTGCTGCCGAGTACGTCAGTCCTGTCAGGGCTCTAGTCTATTTACAGTCGAGTATTATTCCGTTACGAATTGAAAGAACTGAGGTATAAAAACCAGAATTTTTCACTTACGCATAATGGTGTTTAGAAATTAATAACAGTTATCAACTAATCAGCCTATGATGGCTTTACAATGTCTGAATTACCAGCGAGTTGTTTAAAACTTATAATAAAATATGGAGTTTATCTGACCGTTCATTAACTTCGTAATGCAGCATGAAATAAATTAGATTAGAAATATTTCCCCTGAAATTTGTGAACACAGAAATTTATCGCAGCGTATACTGTGATCTCATGTTGATGTTTCTAGGTATCAGATTTTATGTTTCAGGCTTTCACTTGCTGGCACTTGATTTGTTCGCAGCTTATGCTATGAATATCGGCTAAATATTTAATACAGATTCAGAAGTCTTCATGAAAACACTTCTGCATTTACAGTGTATGGGGATTAAAATATTGCAGAAATCACATCCTTTTCTATTCTCAATCTTTATTTTTATAAATGTATTACACACAATCATTAAACTTAGATGCCTGCTACAAGAAGACAACTCAATCCAAAAAACAATTTATTCTTGCTACCGATGTTTTTTGGTGCAATTTTCCCATTTGAACCTATTTACCATCATTATTATAGGATAGCTTAAAAACTGTTTATTACAACCTTCCTATTAAGAATTATGATTCAATTCTAAAATTAAGTAAACTGATAATTTCATTTTGTAACGTCAGTAGTGTCATTAGTAAATACCTACAATATTGTGTTAATAATTGCAAGAACATTGACAATATATGTAGCTATAGTGGTAACGATGATAGGAATATGAACATCAGTGAACATAATTCCTCAAAAACATTTAAAAAGCAAATGAATACTTCCTTGCGTCCAATAATTTGTGGGTTAAACCGTGCAGTTCCAGCCTGATTTGTGCATAATTACCCCATCTAAGGGTTTACATATTAATCCAGATAATCTATCGTTAGGATTGTTTATTTTATTATTATGATTATTGTTGATACTAATATATTCAGGGCTTATTTACAGAGACTACTCAATTAATGAAGTCATCACAGTGAAACTCGGTAAATGTTTAATTGAAATTGAATTGAACCCCTCAAAAGAACCAGCGTCTAGGTTGGTACAGCCAGCAAGATTCGACAAAATATGCAGGAAGCATTTAGATTAAATTGAAAGACTTAGTGAACAGAATAAACAAACTATTGTATTCGTGCCAGAGGTCGATAATACATAACTCCGGCATTTCTAACAAGAGAGACTGAGAAGGTGAACAGAAAACGATGAAGTAAAACTAAATTAGATAACCTGGCACTTTCCCTTCATATCCGCAAAGACAAGTCGCCGAGAAAGCAAGCTTTGAAGCCCTGGCATTTGCATCAAGCATTTTGGTAGCTTTGGGCTGCGAGATTCATGTAGCATTCCGCTGTAGCCCTACTAACCCATGGGGGCTTTTCCTATAACTCACTTCTGATGAAGAAAGCCAATATGAGATACAATGCCCGATTTTGTGCTGAGTAATTATTTTGTTTTAAGCATTTTCTTCTACGAATCATCTCTAGCATACGATGTTCGACTATGTTTCTTTATATTTCTCCTATTTATTTTCCTCTCTCCATATACAATCATCTATGAATCTATCCATCCATCTATCTTGATAACGCCCTACGTACAGCACATCTTTCTCACACTCCAAGGGACAATTATAGTCGTATAAAGATATTCTTTGTACGTCTAATCCACCGCAACACTTTGCATTCTACGCTATCCAACAGCTCACTAACGACGCTTTCCTTGTCACTATCGAACAGTTTTATTTCTACTATATTTTTCAAGCATCTCTCTAAAATGTTAAGTCTGCTCTCTGATACTGTCAGTTCACTCGTTTCTTAATCCTGAAAAACGTCGGAATAAGCAGATTCTGATCTTAAAAAAAGGTAACTGCCTTAACTGAGATCGACAATCATCTTCTCCAATAACCTGAAGATCTTAGGTAAGACTCTAGTATTCACTCGGCATACAAGATCATCCACAAACACTTTAAACAGGTAAGACAACATTACACACGCCTATCTCAACCCCATTTCTGCCTGAAACAAATCACTCGCCCCGTTTCCAAACAGGGAAGCCAAAGCCTAACAACTACAACCAGAGCAGATTCTTTAAACGAGCATTGCTGATTCCAGGGAGCAGCTAGACATCCTTACAGCGCATTGCAAGTGCAGGAAAGATAATCCAACAAACTTCGAATACACCAGTGCAGTTTTTCTCATTTTTAAATTTATTCAAAAAGGATTTGTTCACAGAAATACATACAAGTCTACAACCTTCCTGAAAACTAACATGTAAATAATCATTATTTCAGCCCCTGACACTCGTACAAATTTTCGTTCGAATGGTTGTGAAACAAGTTAGAACTATAAAAACTCGCACAAGAAGAATTTTCTCCTGATTCAAAAATATGCAGGTAGGCTCCTCCTTTGTTCACTGGTGAATTGGCTCCAAACTTGTGTATCCTACAAGTGTTTTAAAATTGAAATGTCAGTAATTTATATTTAATAAAAGAATTTGCAGTAAACAAAGAGCAGTTGGTGAATATAAGCAGCAATTTACATTTAAAGCGCTTCTTCCAATATTATAATCTTTTTTCTTAATTTGAATCCGATGGATTCAATTCACACAACTGAAAATGTCGACACACTCGCTTTACGAAATCCCGGATCATATGAGGTGCGCACGAGCATTACGTCTTCCTTCTCCCTGAGAAAGAAAGACGATCATCCTCGACTGTTCGGTCGAATTTGCCACTTTTGCGGAGACGGGCAGTCTGCGACAACTCGTTGAATATCAAATGCAAAAGAAGGCTCGTCCTGAAGCGTTTCCGACGTGCTTCGTCGACAAAAAGTAGCTAAAGTTTCTATCGAGCATCGCCTTGTCTAGAAAGCCTAATGCCATTCCTAATGGTTGGCTTTGGTGAGTTTTTATAGATGTGTCTTACTTTTAGCCGATTGACATTTCTCAGGAATAAAAAAATTGCACATGCGTTTCTTCCCGCGAATTGGTTCAGTGATACGTAACGTGTGTCCGGTTATTACTAAATAAGCTATATTATGACCAAAAATCTACACTGAACCCAAAAAAGTGATGAATATGTGGGTTATTGTGGACTCAATAAATGTGAGTCTACAAAAAGAGTTGAGTATGAAAATAATTTATGGTAAAAGATAATATACATGAAATGCCAGATCAACAGTTACTGGAAACAGGATTTAGAAGTTTCTATATGAATAAATCAAATTTCCTAATTTGGTGTTACTCCGCGTAAATCAAAATTCATAACGTTACAAGTTCGAAATTTAAACAATAAAGCAATACGCTATTCGATACTCAAGTTTTCATAAGCAGTAATTTTCAATTACTGATCGTAGTATGTATGTATGTATATATGTATATATCTATATCTATATATGTATATGTATATATATTTATATATCTATATATGTATATATATATATTTATATATCTATATATGTATATATATATATATATCTATATATGTATATATATATATATATATCTATATATGTATATATATATATATATATATATATATATATATATATATATATATATATATATATATATATATATATATATATATATATATATATATATATATATATATATATATATATATATATATATATATATATATATATATATATATATATATATATATATATATATATATAGGCATCAAACAGCTAATATAAAATACAAAAGACGAATACCAATCATGCTCACGTTGAATGACACAAATTATTGTTGCATGAGCAAATGGAAAAACACTATTTCTCTCAAAAACTCTTTTCTTCATACTTTCCTAACTACAAACATCTTGCATTTATAGGCTGAGATGACAGTATCATCCGTCAAACGGCCTGAAGAAATGACGTAACACCTCTGCCCAAACATATTTTCACAATCCAAGTGAATTTTCAATGCGACAAAAAATTGAGAAAGGAATTCTACATAAGTTTAACAATAAGCATAGAGAACAAATCAGGTTTATCGATTGCATTAAACGTTGTTCTGGCCTCCACATATTATAGCAAATCAGAAGGAAAACTGGAAAATGAACCTCACATCACAAAAAAATATGAATCACACACATCAAACATTGGAGTACATGCTACAAGTATCAAGTGACACTTCTAAAAACACGCAGTCTATTTAAGCATGCTAACGAGAACACATTACCGACGTCTCTCCGACCTTCTGGAAGAGGTTAAAAGGTCAATAATTACCTACTGGGACGCTTAGTCCAGAACGAAGGCACGCAAGACACTACCCGGTGAAGCTATATGTGACTTGTCTTGTATTAAAATGTTATATACAGCATATACTCGTACAAACAAGAAGCTTCCACAACGATTACTTCGACTATATGTATATCAAAACATTTGTTTCGTGGGACTACTCGCTCATACCGCTCCAAAATAGGTTTATATTTTTTATGTCATACATGAATATCTTTTCATGAATAAATTTTTTTGTGTTTCTCATACAGTTACCGCAGTTTGACTAAAGAATTACAATTCATACATATTAATTTTGATGACACAAGGAAATGTCTATTCCAATAGAAATCTACCAAACACTGCATATGTAAATATCAATTGAGTGACCAATTGATCTTTACAGTACATCACAATCCATTATGAAACTTCATATTGTATTCGTTAGCGTTATTTAAATTTTTGAAAAGTTTTCCATTGGTAGACTAAACTAATTAAAATAAGGAAACTTGAAATTCAAAAGGAAAACATACTAATGTTTTCATTTCGGTAGGCTTCTGCAATCCCCACTACTGTTTGACATTAAAAAGTAAATTAAAGTTTCGTTCATCAATGCTTAAATAAATTTGATCACACTATGTTTCATTTTGAATATGAAGTTCTTTACATGAATATCTCCCACAACAAAGTCTAATATAAATTTAATAGTAACAAACAAATTTAATAAGTCTGATAACCTAGCCGGTGTTCGTTTAACTCTGCGTATGTCATGGCCAGACCAAGTACAGGATATCCATCCATGGTTTGCATTACTCCTAATCATGTACCCAAACTTGACATTTTAACCATCCATTTTTTGTAAGCAAGTTTACAAAAATCGTTTGCCTTCAAACATATTTCTGGAACACTGAAAATGTCCATGTTGAACTGAAATTTCACAGACGACGTTACGACTGAATAAAATACATGTGCCGGTAGTTAGGTACTTGTGTGTCGGGTGTACCAGTGTTGGTAAAAATGGATATAGTAACAGTGAGGCGACGCTGAATGGTTGCAGTAGAAAACGTCAACGATAATCCTGTACAGCTGTTAGACAAAATGTGGACTAGTCAGACGTTAACAAAAAATAAATATTGAAATACTGTGAATGCATAACTAATTATTGCTGTCCATTTTACTATCACATCATAAAGTAATTCTCAATCACCGAAGATTAAAGCCAAACCGGATATTTTCTAACGGTCCATTAGGTTTTCGTGTACAAATAAGCTTATCAGAAGCTACGTAAATTCTTTGTAAGCAGTTACACTAACTAGCACCAACGTACATTTGAACCAGCATAAAACAAACAACTTTTCCTTTTTTGAATATTTCAAACTAGACATGAATGCCTTATACGAGTGTATGTCCCAATACAAGGTTGTAAAATGCATAAATGTTTTTCAGTTGGGCTGAATAAAATAGTTGACTACAAATTTTCCTCATTCTTAATCTTCATTCAATGAAACGAATTAAAGCCACCGTGTAATCCCATGCAAGTACAATACGTTTTATGAGGCATTCCTCAGATACAATCAGTGGTATGAAGATATCAGACGGAGATATTATGAACAACACAGTAAAAACATTCACTGTTTCTACTGCATTGGTTCTCTCGTGTTAGCCCAAAAAATTTTCATCCCATGGAATTTGGGGGAAGTCAGAGTACATCTTTAGTGCATTCAAATTCGTAACCTTGTAAACCTCAATCTGAGAAATAAACACAAATACAAAGTATCATGCACAAGTTACATCAGTGACTGCAGTGCATCAACATACACGTGTGTATATTTTCATAAAAAAACACGAATCAAAATTAAAAAACAGGTGCAGTTGCAAATGCAAAAACATTAATTTCTGTTAATTATCGACTCATGATCACAGAAAATTTCAAACCGTTTCAGAAAAATGAATCAGTTTTGATAAAGACTAGTATACACTGTACAGTATATGTACATCTACTAATATACACAGCTAATGTTTTTGGACCGATTAGCAGTATTAATGAGGAATTAAAAGTCAGGGTATATTAAATAAAGATTTACATATGTATGTTTGGTTTGAGCGCAAGTTTTCCTCGACTTACTTAGTGCATCTACCAATGTACAGGTAAGTTGTAATGCCAACACTTCCACCAAGGGACATTTTCTCAATTGTGTCAGGAAGAGAAACTCATAACCATAGCATTCGATGCACAGAGTTCAAGCAACAGAGGGACGACGAGGGACGAATGTGTAGTAACTACATGGAAAACATTTCAAGATCGGTAAAACAAAAGGTTGGACATGAAAGACAGGTTATTTTAACAGTTAGAAATGCAGAAATTTCAGAGTCTCTGGGGAAAATTGAAGTTCCATGTTTTAAAGCAGACATGAATAGGTCATCCTAATTGATGAGGGGTCAGTCATACAAGGAGCTAATTTTTCCCTGTAAAAATCTTGCGATATCAGCAAACACAGATTCAGAACATACCAGTGACTGCAGGCAAGGCCTTAAAAACAGTAGCAGCTTCACGAGCAGGCTTAGAAATAGCAGCAACATCAGGAGCAGCCATAGAAATAGTGGCAACATCAGGAGCAGCCTTAGAAATAGCAGTAGCAGGACTTCAGAAGGTCATCAGGAGTGAAGGACGAGCATTAACACAGGAGGTTATTTTCGTCGGCGCACGTCGTTAGACGCGCTCCAGTGGCCGGAGGTCCGACGAGAAGGCGAGGGCAGGATCATTGCTGCTCCTCGTGAAGTTAGCTCACATTTACATACAATTTATTCGCTTAATTTACATGGCAAGCTTCGCACTGCTCAGGATTTCAGGCAGCTCGCCCTCCTCACGGGCGTCCAAACCCCAACGTTCATCACCAAAGACCTCTTGCTGCCCTACAAGTTTAACGTGGGTAATTCATACCAATTTGCAGCACTTACCTCTATATATTCATGACTGTTATTACGATTTATATCTAATACACTTAGCGATTAATTGTTGATGGTCACAGTGCGAGAGAGAATAATCGCACTCAAAGATGTTAAAATTTGTTGCAGTAATTATAATGACAAGAGCCTAACAGTTGCATCGTATATGCACCTCCAGTAACAAAAGAATGTATCGTGTAGTATTGTTTTACTTAAACCTTTAATGACTACATTTTCCCGTTTGAGAAAAATGCAACATAACCACACGCGATTCATTGGCTGATCATAGTGCCGGCAGCGTCTAAACAAGCAGAACCGTAACACGTTCTGAACATTCTAAACGTGTTGAGTGCAGTGCTGGGTTGATGAACACCTTAGGTTTTGTTTATCGCATTTTTTCGAAAGAGGATATCAGTGGCCTTTTCATTGTTAAAGGACTAGAGGATTTGGAAGATCAGATGGCAGCCCTACACGCTCTCTGCGTTATAAACGAGAACGTCTAAACAGAGACAAAGGACATCTCAATGAGACAACAAATGTGACATTGAAGTCAAATATTGCTAACACTCGTGCAAGACGTTTAGTTTCATGGAACGCCGGCCTCCTCCACAAGGGGAAAAGAAAGTAGAAAAAGCGAGAAAAACCTGTGGAATACATTGCAAGCCACACAACAGCCTCCTACAGCAAGTGTTGCTGGCTCTACTGTGTGCAGCTTGATTTTGATTTCGACTGATGTTGATATTGAGATTCAGATTCAGATTCTGATTCTACGGTTACCACGGGGAAGCTCTTGTCCCTCAAGTCACGCTGGCGCCAACGTACTTTTCTATTAACGTACTTTTCGTGGAGCTCTGGAATCCTACTTATCCGCCGTGGAGCGATATTTTGAAGGACAATTCCTTTTGGTGCACTCTTTTCGGGGTTAAACTGATTCTGCACCTGAATTTACTCACATAAATAATAAGTCCGCCAGGATGGCAGACTTGAAATATTAAAAAGAAAACACTCGAAGAAATGACATTTCCATTCGAAAGTGGCCAGAATTTGAGATGTATAATTTTCTCTGTATTTTGAGTTTCCAAGTTTTTAGGAGTCGTTCCAATCTTATAGCACACAACACTACACACTAGTCGCAGCTAGGTGTCTACGCCAGTATTGTCAACTAGGAATTGGCTACTATTATAGTTGACCAGTCGACGTCGGCTACTTGTTTTAGACTGTCATAATAGTACTTGCACGGGTGTGGTTATATATGTGCGTAGTGACAATCATTTGATTTCAACAAAACTAAAATACCAAACAGAGTAGCGAAATATTTTGACAACTGATACTGGGTTTTAAACCTTCAAAAGCAAAATATTTATGACCTTCAGTTATTTAGATTTTAGGCCTTCAGTTATTTCGATTTTTGGTCTTCAGTTATTTAGATCTTAGGCCTTCCGGTATTTACATATCAGGCTATCAGTTAATTAGAATAAAAACCTTCAGTTATTTAGATTTTAGGCTTTCAGTTATTTAGATCTTAAGCCTTCAAGTATTTAGATTTTAAGCCTTCAGATATTTAGATTTTAGGCGTTCATGTATTTAGATTTCAGGCTTTCAGTTATTTAGAATAAAAACCTTCAGTTATTTAGGTTTCAGGCCATTTATTTCTCCCTGAGACTAAGAAGCTCCTCTTTGTGCATAACGCAGTACCTGTTAGAGACAACTGTCTCACAATGCGGGAGAATCAATATTCTGTTTCTTGATTCTCTGCAAGTGAAGGTAACAAAAAATTACCCTAAGTACAGACTCATAACACAATATTGAAAACAAAAACAGGCACGCGAGACAGTGTTCACATTTTGTTCAATTCTCTTCCATGGAACTTTTCAAGGGAAATCAAATCGGAATAGGGTTTGAAACCTGAAAAATTTTCCGACTTTTTTCCATAGAGAGTACGTCAGAAAGGATGAAAGTTAGCAACGTTGAAATAAATGCACAGCGTTGACGACCGAGTATCATCTACAGATTTATTGAACAGAACATATCGTAGATCATTCCATACAGTGGGGCTTATTCCAGTGCAACAACCAGAGCAACAATGGTTGTGCCCCAGTGCACCATTTACGGATACAGTCGTATTTACCGGAACAATCACAACAGTATATCAAACAGTACATTAACTCTACTTTGTACGAGTGCTGGGCTATCAATGCCCATCGCGACTATGCTCAATTATTTGGCGGAATGATAATAATGAGAATTTTTCCTAAAATTTTTCGCGTAATTGGTTCCAATTGTGAAGAAATCAATCAACTAACAGCGACGTTAAAAGTAGGATGCATTACAGAAGACTGCGAGACTGATCAAATCAACGTTAATCTTAACAACGACCAATCACCAAGAAAAACAAGAAGGAAGATGTTGAAAAGCGGTAAAAAAATACGCCTTCGGTTGTGACTGAAACTGCATTGAATTGTCGTCCATTTAATTTGAATTACACAAAATCCAAGTAGAGAGCATTACGATCATTAGAAAGTAACATGTTTCGTTCCACATTAACTGATAAAACGTAGGCTTTATCAAATTAAAACTTTCGCATAAAATGCTCATTAATTATATGTTCGAGAGCACTAGTTAATATTAACGTTGCTGCTACTTTGCACTCAGTAGTGTATATTGACAGTGTAATTCATGTAGAAACGTGACTGCGGTTATTGTTCGACGGATATAATGTTAATATGCAGTTATAAAGTTTGAAATCGTCTGTAAGTGATGATCTTAGAAGGATTTTCTGTAACGATGGGTGGAACTAGAATTGGATGGATGCATGATTCTATGTCCACCAAACACAATTCTAATGATCTCTTCGCTACTTCAGAGCTCAAAATTTGACGATATCAGAGAAGCTAGAATTGGATGGATGCATGATTCCATGTCCACCAAACACAATTCTAATGATCTCTTCGCTACTTCAGAGCTCAAAATTTGACGATATCAGAGAACGGGGTCAACGTCCACCACTTAAGACCCGAGTTCCATGGCGAGAGCTGTTCTTGAACTCCACCTCGTTTGATAATGTATTCCATAGCATGGGAAGTCGGTAATGTTTCGAGATGGGAATATTAGTGCCTGCATAAGTGTGAGGAGTTGTGTTTCGGCCACGGTAAGCAGAAAGCCATTTGATACTCTGAAGAGAACACGAGTGCAATTTGAATTTTCATCGATTTTATGATGACGTATATAAGATCAACTAATGTGAAGATTATGCTCCCAAAATTCTAATAGCCATAGTCCTTCATAGAGTTATTTTCACTCCTGAGTACATTTCATAGAAGAAAAAGGCAACATTTACTTAATAGCTAGTACCTAATTTTTTGAAATTTGATTGCAGCCACTTCAGAACAATGCCACCAATATAGACTCCAGAGCAATGTAAGTCTACCCACAAAATTACGCAGTTTCTCCTTCACCATTTAGCGGCTCTCCATGATTCATGTCGAGTTCTAAGTGAAGCGTGAAAGCGTTCATAATTCATTTCTATGTTAATCTATTCCTGCCGCTAGGACCAGAGGTAGAATATAGTCGCCCATGTAATTTCCCTGGAGGTACGAGAGATATGCGACTGTTCAAGATTAGCCACGAAGCAACAGTCGTAATGAACAGGGTGACAGCGTTCTGTATCTCGCCGCGCTCAGCAGGATGCACGAACAACAGTTACGCAGAGTGAGACGTCATCACTAACCCGTAATTTTCGGTGAGATATGCAGACTGAGAGGAACAAGAGATTTCGTGACATACTGCCTAGGTATATGATAACTGGTGCACCAGTTATCAGATACGACAGTGGTATTAATAGTCTGATAACTGGTGCACCAGCAGTATTGATACGACAGCGGTATTTTAATACGACAGCGGTATTAAAAGCCAATTAAAACAGTAAAATAGAAAGGAAAAAATGTGAAAAAGAAACCGAGCTCACAAGTTTATGCTGAATTTCAATTAAGTTAACGACGAAATCATGCTGAATTTGAGCTGCTTTCACGATTAATTCATGCTGAATGCACAATTCCAAACATCGAATAACATTTTGACGCCAACCAAGTGCAAAAATTAGTTGGGGCTAAATTTCCCTGACTTTCTTCGATCCATGTTAGTATTATTATTATAATCATTATTATTATTCGCTCTACTTGAGCGCAATATTCAGATACAATTCGCTAAAGGCAAATGCTACTTTGTAGTTAATTGTGATAGAATAAGAATAGAATAGAATGAGGCTATAGGAACGAACCTTCTGGCCCATTCTTGGGTCGAATAATTACTTCGATAATTATTCGGTTGTTTACCCAAGTCCCATGCCGTATTTCTAGCCGCGTCAACCATGTCGGCAGCGGGATTCGAACCCGGGTCTTTCCGCTCGCAAGCAGACTCGCTCACCAGTCGACCAAGCTGGTGATGATAGGACTCCAAGTTGAACAAAACAGCATGATTGCCGAAGTATCTTACCCAAGAGATGTGATACCTAATTATGCCACATATTTTTACACCAAATACCTAGAATTTATTAATTAAAACGACTTAATTTGAAAAAAATTCACAAATTATGACGGGCTTCAGGGAAAGTAGAAAACTTATTTTAGTTTCCATTACATCAAGACTAGGTACATTTTTGGAACCATTCATCGTATCCAACTAGACTTTTATTTACTCCACATTATTCGAAATTCAACAGGCAATTGCTCACAGAAGAAATATTTTCCTGGTTCAATGCAAGAGAATCCGCAATGCAAGTCAAATCATACACAATGCCTCCAAAGAGTTTTGCCTAAAATTTGACTGACTCTGATCGACCGAAAAAGGAGGTGTCGATTCATAAGCATGACTTATATCAAAGAGATTCATTCAGCACAGCTCTCATTTGTAGCAAAAGCAGTCCTTTGAACAGTAGTATCATTAATTGGATAATTTTTTTCTGTAGGAAGTGAGGATTTGACGCCGAGATAATTTTAGAATGACTTATTCTTCACTTCAGTTTATGAACCTGCGTTTCATTTTTCACGTTATGATACAAGGCTCTAAAGAGTTTATGTGGATTGCAATTTTATGTTTAACAAGTGTTGCGAAGGTTCAGGAATTCAGTGTAAAAAATTGGGCGTAAACTAGAATTGACATCCACATCAACTTATCTTTAAACGAGAGCCGTCAGTAGGAATCTGATATTCATTTAACTCTTCGATGCTCATCGAATTGAAGAATAATTTAATGCTAGCATTTGCTTATACAAATATAATCGAAAGCATCATATCTAAATGTGGAACTTAACAGTGGCGTTTGTGTTCTGAGATTGTGTTATACAGGGTGTCTCAAAAAAATGTACTCACCCTTTAACCGTTGCTAACATGCTGTCTTCTTTGTGTTGCAGGTGTGAGGTTCGAACCTTTACGAACATGATTCTTTAATCACATTTAATCATGTTCACAAAGGTTCGAACCTCACACCTGCAACACAAAGAAGACAGCATGTTAGCAACGGTTAAAGGGTGAGTACATTTATTTGAGACACCCTGTAGTGTAGCGCAAATTATCAAGGCTATCACACGTAGCTTCTACCATGGCATGTTTGGGGTGGTGCAAAAGTAACACTCCCTGTTTAGAGAGATTAATAGCAAAAAACTATGAAAGGTAAAAAGATAGAGACAATTATGAATTATAGCGGGGTTTTGAAATTTATTAATCGTATTCATTCTACCGATTACCATTAGATGTGCTGGTACAGTAATTTGTGATATTTTACCTTAAAAATGGTACACTACACGAAAGAGCAGCGAGCAAAAATTGTGGAACTCTACTTTGAATAAAATTGATCAATTATTACAGTACAGAAAAATTACAGGAATATTTTTAATGACGGAAAAAGTCCTGAAAAAAAGGGCATGAAAGCAATGGAGATTCAATAGATTCAAGGAAACTGGTTCAACAACAGACAAGCAACGCTGTGGCAGACCGTGAACAGTTCGTACTAATGTTTCGATTCGGCTTGTTTCAACAAACGTTGCTGGTCAGGCCACCACTTCGACAAGGAAACGAGCCACTCAACTTTGTATGTCTCGAAGGTCAGTGCAACGTATTCTGAAAGAAGATTTGAAGTCTCACCCATATAAAATTTAACTGACCCACAAACTCAATCTCCCAGACTACCGAAAGCGGGTTCATTTTGCTCGCACATTTCTGGAGCTTTCAGAAAATGAAGATTTCATATCGAACCTAATAATGGCGGACGTAGCTAACCTTTACCTCAATGGTGACGTTAATAAGCAAAACTGCAGATTCTGGGAGTCTGAGAAGCGTAGAGAAATTCATGAGCATTCACTTCCTCCAGCTAAATTAACAGTATTGTGTGGCATAACGTCATCAAGTATTATTAGTCCATACTTTTTTGAAGATGATCTTAGGAATAGAATGACTGGGAATGAAAACAGATATAAACTTATGATTCAAGATTATTTTTCACGTGAGGCGAAAGGCATGAACTCTGATTATCTGGTTTCAATAAGATGGAGTTACAGCTCATACAGCTTTGCGGCTTAAAATGTAATAAGAAAATGTAATGAGAAACTATTAACTTCTTCAAATATTGAACACCCAGAGTTACAATGATTTAACACCTTAGTTAGTCCCAATTATTTGCTTTTCAGCACACGTCATGAAGGCGACTTCCAAGACGACAAACCGCACCGTTCAACATGCTTTTTTGCTCTCAGCATTGGTCAAAATTAGGGCTATTGTGGGGAAACTCTATCGAATTAAGGCTTGGTCGCTCCCTTCCCAAGTCAATGCAGCGCAAATAAAAAATTTTTCACTGTGCCTTTCTTCAGAAATTAGATTCTTCAGTCGCAAAGAACTTCGGGACATCAATTGTCGAGGATTGGCCCAGGTGACAATTGAGACTTGTCAAAGTTGATTTCTGCTTCGCGACGTAGCGTCAAAGAATGAGCGCAGATTTGCTTTTTGAGGTTGCGACTTTTTATGAGACACGTGCTGCTTCAGCGAAATGTTTGTTGCGACGGAAGATAGAACCACAAAATGGAACATGTAGCAAAAAAGTCTCGTCTTCGGCATCGCTCATCGTAACGTCACTATTCATATTCTTACATCAGCGACTCTAAAATTTATATATAGGCCCATGACACCTATAATCATAATTTAAACTTAATGCCTTGGCACTAATTCTATAGAGTCGATACTTTTAGAGTTAAGGAGTGGAGCTTACATACAATGCATGAAAGTATAAAACTAAAATTCCAATGATCTGTATCACTTTGCAAAACCGTAAAAGACAAATTACAATGTCACGGCCTAAGTCCCAACCCAATTGACATAGAATTGAAAAAGGTAGGATGAAAATTCACTTCCGTTCTTGATTGTCGGAGACATTCAGAGGGGTAAATTCATTTGCTCATAAATTAACAAATTCCAATTTTGGATGAGATTTGAACGGAAAATAAATTCCTTATGAGGATCCAAGAGCGATTCTGTGTCGCATTCAGTATTCTGGCCGAGCGAACGATGGTCCTGGAATTAATGTTTATGGCCCAAACCGGAGACACACGCGCAGCTCAAGCTGAGCGAGCAGCCTCTACTGTAATGAACTTCGCTTTCTCTTCCGCTTAACAATACTTTGAATTTGCCAGACTGCGCTCGAGTCTCATGTTTAATAGGTGCATTAGCATCATTGCTCGTACTGGGTGCGGCAAAATAACTTCTTTTTTTTAAGAGAACTTTCTTTGAAAAAAGGAAGTTATGTTACCGTACCCTATATTACGACGTGAGCCTTGCGATTTTTATAAAATCCGTGCAAACTTGGTCAAAGGACATTCTTCCTCTGATTGGCAACAGTTACAGCGCAATCAAAAATATTCCAGTTTTTAGTGTGCTTAAAAAATTCAGCTTCGGTGTGTGATAAAACTTAGCCTGGAGTGCGCTAAAACTAGTGCCTACACTACTTTCATTCAGATTCTGTTAAATAACAAATGACGGAATCATTTCTACCAAAGGATATTAAAATATTTTTTGTACTACCAGGTGGAACAATAGGAAAACAGTCAACGAAACTGAAAACACTAAAAAATAATCAAAAACGTAAAAAGCACAAATTAACCAACAAAAAACGCACACCGTCATTCAAGCCATGCGAGAAACGTCCAAAGACTGCCTGCAAAGATTGAATAGATTCGAATAAAATATATCTCTTTCTTCTTGTCTCTTATCTTCTACTTTGTTTAAGTATTATGTATAACATTAAAATAGAGATGCAGCAGTTGAAATTTTAGACTTCTTCTTTTTGCACTAATTGTTTCTGACGAACGTCAAAAATCCTTGTTGCACCACTTCTCCCGACCAGAAGTAATAGTTAAATTCCGAGCATAGTTTTGTCGTTGATCTACTCCGTGTACATATATTAAACATGAAAGTTGTGTTTCTCCGGTGCGAATGAGCAGCACTTTATTTGTATGAAGTCGCTGCACATCGGAAATTTGTTGATGGAACAAAGCATGGAAATAAGACTGAATTAGATTCTACATATGTAAGTAGTACCAAACATGATGTATTTTAAATGTACAAAAACCTGACGATCCATGTAAAGAGGTACCCATGCATATTAACGAAGGAACTTTTGCTAGAGGTCAGATACGTGAAACCCCCATTACCACGAAAGAGAAGAAAGATTTAATAAAAACCTTAGAACAAAAACAAGAACTGATCTTACAACTGAATTTCAATTTTGCTAACTTTGTTATGTAACCGAGGGTGTATCAGAAGTAGCTTAAGTTCTCTTTAAGTTTAAGTAGATAAATGCCGTAAGTTCGACACTGAGTCCACACCCCTGAATTATGTCGGGTTACTCTATCACGCTCGTAACCTGCAGACGGTCATCGCTCACTCGACACTAATTTAACACTAAATTAATTGAACTAATTGAACTAATAATTCACTCGGTAATTGAACTAATAAACATTACAGCATCATATGATGTTAACGCCGCTGTGGTACCGTCGCGCAACTACATCATATAGTATAAGTTACCATTAGAATGCAACTCGTACAAACATCATATGTAAATAACGCTTAACAGGTTAAGTTATGTAACACCACAACCCCTATTACACTTTGATCATAACTCGACAACTCGTTTCTAGCTTAACCTGACAATCTGGAGTTTTGATTGTAGACCTGCAATGCACGCACACGAGTGAAGAACACGGTCCTTCTGCGACTTACGCTGCTCGCAGTCCTGACGTCTTACACTAGCGTCAAGAATAGCACTGAAAAAGATAAAAATTATAAAGCCTGTAATTTGAAATTGATTGAAATCTCAATGAACGTGAAGCAAACTCATTGAGATTGTTATATTTTTAGTTATGAGAAACGCATCCTTACACGGTAGAATTGAATTCTGCGACATCAGTTTTACACACCATTCTGAGCTGCGTGATCTCTATCATTTTTAGTATGGCTGTCAAGCCCGCAATAAACTGTTCGTACACAATGAACAAATGAAAAAAATGTGTATTACTTCTATTTGAATTCGGTACAAGCGTCATTGATATCCGACCATCAGTGCATTATGCATTTTGAAAGCAGTCCATATCCGAGGACGAGAAGAAAATAGATGGTGGCATCGGAGTACAACAAAGGAGTGTTATATTTAATTAGTGTACCCGTGCCATCAAAAATGATAGCAAACACTGTTGGAAAGATATTAAATAAAATTACATATAAGAATGCAATGCATACTGCACTTGCATACTGATCCCACCTTTGTTGCCTTACAACAACTTGTTGTTCTTGAGATGATCTTTCTCTAGCTCTTCTTTTTCGCTCTCGATTCAGTCTTTTTTTTCGTTCGAGTGGAGTTTCCATGCTTAAGCTTATTTCAAAGGTAACTTATTTTTCTTGTGACAATAATAAACACTTAAAATACAGTATTATTGAGCCGCAATAGAAGTAGTTATAGCCATTCGTGTCATATCCTAGATACAGAAATTCAGCATTATTGAAAACAACTGCGAGCTTGTGTATGTATATTGTAATATGCAATACCCCGCCGAACTCGGTGTCCACGATACGGACTCGAGTATATAAGGCTCTGGATCTCTCTATTTTTTTTAAAGTGACTTATTATAACGCACTTGTACAGCGAAAATGAGTATTAATTTACCAGTGAACTGAAACCAAGACCGCCAGTGCTAATTTCATCCTATCTATTCTTAAAAGCGTGACACGAAACATAAATAAATAAATATATAAACACACGACGGTCATTCTTAGTATTAGATTAGATAGATTGTAGTCTATACAATTTATACTATAATAAGAGCCGTGTCCATCCATCCGTCCGTCTGTCCGTGTGTCACACGCTTCTAATCGATAGCTTTGATAGCAACAAGGATAAAGCTTAAGAAATACAAGAAATCATTCAATTGCATTATTTTTCTGTGACAATTCAATTCCCTTTTACTTGTATTATGGTATCCAGAATATACAATCGGTTTATTTTTACAAATAAAACTTTTCTTTGGACCTTTTCTGTTGAAATTCATCATGATGCTTTGATATTTTTAATTAATAATGTAAAAAGAAATGTTTTAAATTAGTTTGACCAGTAACCTGGCTACCACTTAGTATAAGGCCAAAGATTTTGAAATTTGAGTTATTGTTTTCGGAATTGTGGTTTTCGTGAAAATATTTTTAAAAAGGTACCTTACTTATGAGCCACCCTGTATAATAGACGCTCTTACGGATTTAGATAAGAGGAAACTTCGTAGGGTATACGTGTATTGTAAGCATTGTATTGAGGATACCAAAAACACATCCATCAACGGGGAAACTCTTTCGCAAAGCCCGCGTCCACTGGCAATTTAAAATGAAAAATTTAGTAAAAACCGTGATTTTTCACGTGTGGATCTAGTTTTAAATAAAAATAATGATCCTTGATTTTATAAATCAGTACAACTAGAGAACTGAGCAAGGAGTTTAAAGTGAGCCATATGACCATGTATCGTCATATGATAAGACCTAAACTCCTTGCTCGGTTCTATAGTTGTACTGGTAGGTTTTCATCAACGACAATCTGTAATTTTTCAGAATTGAATTCTTTGGAGCGTCCTTTTTCTGGTCCGTCCTTTGGACTGAAGTGATCCTTTTTTAAAACATAAACATCATCTTTTACAGGTCTTTTAATTTTCCACATCATTTCCATGTCTTTGAAGGATCTTGTAGCTGAAATTGTTGTATTGCCCTTCTGAAATTCATACAGTAAAATATGCCTAGTGTGTTCTTTACTTGGAGTGTACATTCGGGTCAACAATAATTATTCATTCCAATAATTTAAACAAAATCTGAGAAAAGAAATATTCTAGCCATGGAAGCCAGAGGAGCTCAGTTTGAAAATTTGTTGCATATGTAAATAAATATTTATTTTCTCAGCTTTCCGATGCGGGTTGTATTTTTTTCCTGCACGGAGCAGAAAATAAGGTATTGCAATTTAAAAAGTATACACTTTTTTGGCCCATCCTGAATACTAATACTATGCACTTCAACAAACACTCTAGCAGCACCAGTTGTGATACGTTTCAAGTAACTCTCCTTGATCAGTTTATCGTTGTTAAAAAAACTGTCACTCAATAGTTGTTCTCAGAAAATCGGAGAGAGATAAATTTCCAGCTCTAACACGATTCTCATTTGCATCAAAAACTTTGAAAATAGAAACTAAATATACACCATGGGCTTCTCATTGTTTTCCATATAAAAGAAACTGCACTCACCGCTGTATCATGTGATATGGAAGATCTAAGTCCTGATGTGTATGTCCAAAACATTTTGGTTATGCTAATAATTTTATTAAACTAGACATCATATAGTAAGTTTCGCACAACGCGTCAGTCGCAGTTTGAACACGAGTACTAAGTACAAGCCTCTAATAAAGCTCAAGGTTTTTCGGGACTTTCGTTCAGACAATTCACTTGACTGTACTGTAATATGTAGAAGAGTTTCATTAAAGCCTGTTTTCACAGAGATCCACCTACACCATTTAAAACTGAACGAAAAAACTTAATTCCTGAAACTATGAACGACTTCAAATGCCGAGTTCTGTCGATATCTCCGTTACACAGAACTCATATCCCTGTGCAAGTTTGTTACAGTCCCTGATGACATGCCCAATCGCATATTCTGCTATGAATAGCAAATACGAAAAGTCTGGCGAGCGCTGCAACAGGCAGTTTCTGTTTCGAAGCAATGCATGCATATCTGAAGCCGTGCTTAACACTTTCATATTCAAGAGTACGTGAATGAATATTCTTACACGATAGTGGTGAACAATTTAAATCTCTTCTTACAAGATAAAAAATACGCTTATACCCTTTTTTCAATAACTTTTGAACTTTTCCAATACTCAATAGGATTGGAACAAGATGTTAAATCGTAACTGGCACTACCATGAATTTCTGTTGTATCAAATTTATGCATTTAGATATTTCGGCAAAGCAGGAAGATTAAAATATTTTGTTGAAATTAGTAGGTCGAAGGCTTCAGTAAACTGGACATTCAAAATGCAGACCTTACGCAACTGAATGTTTGTCTTCATACAAAACTACATGATATCTTTTACACTCTTGAGTTTTTATGGAACGTTTAGACATACGTATGAGACCTTACAATCAAGTACTTTATGAGAATAAAAGCCTCGTGTCACTGCGTGATGATTGCCAGTCTCTTTCTTCACCCGTAAACCAAGAAATGTTTCACAGACATGCCTGAATATGATTACCCTCAGCAGAATACATACAGAAATGGAACACTGAAATTAAAATTTAATATAGTTTTGTCGCTCAATAAATATTGGCATATTAACCAGACCAAGTCCACACACGTGGCAGTACACAATTCATAACAACCAGATATAACAAATTATGCTGTGTTATTTGAATTTGACGGTTAGATGATGGAATATGAAGTCATTCCAGATGCTTCTTGGTTGTTCTAGAACAATAATGCACAATTTTGAGACCTAGCCAGTCAGTGCTGACTTAACTCAATAATGTTCTTGCTCATGACTCTATTTAATCATCTTTTCTGACTTTTTATAAAGACTCCTCGATCCTTTTTAATTTGTTAAGAACATACGTGGGAAGTTTATACAGTGCATACTTAAAGAGTAGTTGGAGCAAAACGTCGTTAGTAAGAGAGGACACGCCGTTAGTAAGAGAGGACACGCCGTTAGTAAGAGAGGACACGCCGTTAGTAAGAGAGGACACGCCGTTAGTAAGAGAGGACACGCCGCCAGTAAAAGAGGACAGGGGTTTTGGAAAAAATAGTCATTCGTGCTCGCTCACAGCTGAAGAGAATTATGAAAAAATAAATCCCAGAATAAAGAAAGAAAAGAATTATCAGGAGAAATGTCAACTTACCTTAGAGTCTCTCCTCACGGAGTGATCAATACACAGTGAAGGGAGACCGGCACTACACCAGGGAAGAAATGCTTCTCTACTATGAATGAAGCACTTTGTAGTGAACAAAAAGCTTGCTTCAGAACTTTTAAACATAGAAAATCTTTTAGACGAAATATTTTGGTATGAAGCAATAAAATTAAATTAGTTTTTCACTAATTGTTGGGTGAGATCTAATTCTGTTTGCAAGGAGTTTGTATGAGTTATGTTTGGAGTAGCTGGACATGGAAATGAAACAAAATTATTTGAAAGTAGAGGAAATTCTTCCTATTTAGATACTTTAAGAGAAAAACAGAGTTAAAGTCTCGCAACCATTTGTATTTGCTGTCCATGACCATGACCACACGAGACCTTCACATTGCATGTCCATGAGATCATAAACTCATCTATGTACAGAAATTCTTAGGAATTCCTTCGTAATTACGACGTTAAAACTGGAGTGTTTCATCGCAGAAACTACGCAAAACGCATCAAGATAGACCACCGAGAAGTTTATTATGCATTGTTTAAATATTCTCGAAAGGCGAAGTTAATCTCTCAACTAGAGTCTCACACACCTTTTGAAGTTGTTGTACATGCAAGTTTTAGAACAAAAGCCTCCTAATCTAAGAGAGTGTGTGTGTGAAGATGAATGTGAGAAATCTGAATTAAACATCTCACGCATGTAAGAATCTTGTATCATCAGACACGAAATGTTCGGAAGCCGGTCTCGCAAAGGATATGCAGCTAAATATTTAAAAAAACAATCAAAAACTGTTTTCAACACTTTTTATCTAAACACTTTTAAGGACTCATTGCCCATATTTAGCGGCATTAGTTCAAGTTGTTATTTCTTAGCAAACATTATTGTCAACTTTATTTGTTGAAATTTGTTGCATTCCACCTTTCAGTACAAGCTGTGCAGAACTAGCTCGTTATTATGAATTCAACCATTGAGAAGTTGGTCGTATGAAGATAAAAAATTTATTCTGAGTATTTGAAAGCTTGGTGAAACATGTAATTTTTTTTGTTTTGGTTTTCCCGAAATACAAGTTACTGAAATAATAATGTCCGTTTAGCTTCATGTGCAATTATACTAGGGAAATTTTTGCAATTTATATACGATTACTCTTTTTGATAAACATCTAACTCATATGCATAACCCAGCTGCTGGTGCTCGTTAGTAATGCCGTCTTTCTACCACAGAATAAAACTATTTCCAGTCATAATAAACATTCCCGTGAATGTTCTTCGGGCGTTAAATTCCATAATTTTCGCAGTCTTCTCCTGCGTCGCAAAAATTTACCTTAAACATGGGTTCTTTAGGAGAAGAATTGTGGAGGTTCAGCTTTTTACTCATTAGTTGGAAAATTATCGGAGGCGCTCCACCATTTTTAACGCGGGGAAAAAAAGCGCACCTTATTACACAGTGATCGGCTTCGCTAATTAAGATTTATTGAATCCTGCAAAATTAAACTGGTTCGTATCCCCTTTACTTTCTTGAATTACAAACTAACGTTGTAGCTTTTGATAGTATGAATATAAAATGTTTTTGTCAGTTGTATGATTTTTGCTCTATCGTATCGTACAAAACCCGTACAGCATTTTAAAGTATTCTTGTCTCATGTCACAAATTAATAGAACTATTACATCATAAAACAGCCATATTCCTACTATAGTTCTTTTCATAATTTGAATGTAAAAAAATAAGAAATGGAGAATAATCACAAGAATTTATAAAGTTTCTGTAAAATGTCAAGCTCTATAACTGTTCAAACTCTTTCAGCACACAGAATGCAAATTTAATGTAGAGTAAGAACCGAGAAGATGAATGAGCTTACTTGCTGAAGAATTAGAAAAGAAATAATGGGTCTGCAAACGGTCATTATGTGAAAAAATGTGGCCTTGAGAATATCCTTTGCTGGAATTCACACACACAGACACGTATTCTTGCTGACAAAAAGTCTCGATTAAGTATACGCCAATATTAAGTTTCTTTCAACCAAAGAACGACGCAGATTCTTGCCATAGAATCATCTTGAAGATTATGGAACCAAGAATTAATAGATAAACGTTTTAGGAATAAGCACTTAATTTTTCATCTTCACTCCTAAAATTACGAAATTGGGAAAGTTTGTAAACACTGTTCTGTTTGCCCGAAAACATTATTGCTAAAGTCCTGTTTTCTGAAACCATTTTTTAGGTAAAAGACTTAGGAGATTCCGAGGACTTAATTCTACGCAGT
>VCRD01002776.1:38826-77741 GCA_006783055.1 Trinorchestia longiramus
CAACAGTTGTATCACAGCGTCAACTGGTAAAGCAACAGTTGTATCACAGCGTCAACTGGTAAAGCAACAGTTGTATCACAGCGCCATTTGGCAAGAAAAAAATTAAATTGTAATTTATTTTCCGAAATATTCCCTCACAGCCACCGTATGAACCATCTCGTAGTAAAAGATACCGAAAATGCAAAGTTTTGCCATGCAAGCAGTAAGTCAATGCTCCCACCACACCCACCGTACTCTATGAAACACAATCAATCCTTTAAAGAACGCCACATAATATTGATTGTAGTCAAAAATATTAAAACTGATTAGCCTCGCATTGAGCTGCTCTCAAAACACGCTCAAGATGTGTTCACTCATACAAAGTAGTATTTGTGAGGTTTCACAATTATTTGCGGTGCCTGTCAATATGAGAACACTGCATCTAACTTCGAGCATTAATTTTATAATGGGCTGTATTGCGGCAACTAATTATGGTGCGGTCAAACAAATTAGCTCGGAAGTTGCAGGATTTCCAGCCAACGCAGTTAATTGACTGATCAACAGGATCAGTGCTCAAAAATGCTATGAAATGAACGAGCCAACTTTTCAGATACAACGCATGCAGAAAAGTTTTAATTAGATAACACCTACATGTATTCCTTCTGAATAGAGCAGGCTGCAATATTTTGAGGGACTAAGTTCAATAATTGCACACAGACCCTTCAAAACTCAACCCTTTGAAGCTTGGCTGGGAAACTTTGTTTTGAATTAAAATTGTATAGAGGAATTAAACCTGAACGATTCAAAAAGGAAAATATTAAATTACCTTCACTGCATGTATTTGGTGATATCGTACATATCTTCTACTATACTTGGATGTAATCAAATAACTTCATGGTATATAGAATTTCAAATCCGTTTGTAAGGAAAAAATGAAGGAACCAGCGAATGGCTATGGTGTTGTTCCTTTCTTATCCAGAACACTGTTTTCTATTGAGACACATTTTTAGACTGTAAACAATATGATGCTGATAGCCGATATGCAAAAACACATACAGCAACTAGCAAAAATCTTAAGACGGGATGTTTTTCTATGTTCAGTTTTTCTGCATGCAAAATTTTCTAATGATAAAAATGAACAATTTTGTTGATTTAGTCATTCTACATACTGTGTAACTATTAATTTGAGCGAAAATTGTAATTCAGGAATGTACCAAACGCTAATTTAAAAGGTTGGAAGCAACAGTTTTGAGATGATTGCCTACAATTCAAATTTGTATCAAGTACAAATATTTTTCATACCTAACCTAAATATATGATATATTTTTATTGATTTCATTATAAATCTGGGAAAAATACGTTTTTTGGTTATAGGATACACAAAATAAAGTTTCATATTCGATCACAAAACACATCCATGCTCAAGCGTCCTTTGGTTAACGGAAATGTGAAAAAATATTTCCTATTCAACTATTTCAAACACGTTTGAAATCCCAAAAACAATCGTTGGCCACATATGTATGTGTAAAGAAGTGAAAGGATGGAAAAGCTTCTGTGGCCATTCAAGATCAGGAGCATTAAGAAAAACAACTCAACGGCACGATAAGTTGATCCTGAGGAAGTCAGCCACTGACCCTGACGAGAACGCTGTGCAAATATGCAAGGAGATGGTCACCGAACATGAACTCACAGTGGATGACACTATAAGACATAGCATGGAGACGTCGCCTCGATGCCGTCGGATTGTGCGTGAAACTCCTCATCCGCGCAAAGAATAGGAAGATACAACTGAAATTTGCTAAACAACAAGAATCGTGGACAACCAAAGAAAGTCATTTGAAGTTACGAATCCAGGTTCAATTTATTTCGCAGTGGTAGCCGACGTTTTATTAGTAGTCCGAAAGGTACTAGAATGTATCCTCGGAACCACAGTCCAACGCTGAAGCACGGAGGTGGATTGTTTATGGTCTGGAGTGCTCTCCATTACGGTGGAGTCCACCCCCTTGCTCACATTAATGGGATTATGGACCAAAATGCTCATTAAAACATTTTACAAGATTACATACTGCCTTGTGTTCCTAAAATAATGTCTCAGTCGGTGGATGGATGGACGTTCCAGCAGGATAACTATCTTAAGCACACTCCCAAAATAGTGCAAAATTTATTTACACTTAATTAAATTGAAATTTTGGTCTGGCCAAGCCAATCACTTGACATCACTCTAATTGAATACCTTAAAGAACCTTAGAAGAGAAGCCGGGACTCAGAAGCATTCTTTTAAAGCAGAACTCATGTAGGATTTTCAATCGGAGTGGACAAAAACTACTACCTCCACTTTAAAAACTCTTGTTAATTCCATTCATAAAGCGAAAGGATATGCAACTAAATTTTTGTTTTTTTTTGTTTTTTGTAACATTAAGACAATTTATTTCTATAGAATTTCGGAAAAACTGAATTGTCTCAAAGCCTTTGCTTGAGAAATAATAAAAATTCTCTCATTGTTTTCAAATCCTTCACGTATGTGAATTGTCCCATGTTGCATCTTTCAGAACTTTAAAAGGGGTAAAAATTAGAAATTATAACAAAACTTATTCTTAAAAAAGTTGAGACAAAAAACATTCCAGAATTCGTGCGAGCTACGATATATTAAGAAGAATACTTTATAAGTAGATAAGCTTGTTTACGCATTGTAAATGAAGTGTCCTGCCAATTAGAGTGTCAGTGTTTAGAATACCAATAGAGTTTTGTAAATGACTAGAAAAGAAGTTACTCAATAGATTGTGGTAATACGTATAATGCTATTGGCAGTGCGATGTAATCACGGTAGAAGTTCTTCATATTAAAGACGATGCCAAGAAACATGCACCAATTCATTACTTCATGATAAATTTTTGCACACTTTTTTAACTATAAATAACGAATGCTAATATTTATTATATTAATATTTCCCTCAATCTTTTTTATGGACAGCAGAAAAACCGCCAGATTAATGATGACTTTTGCAAATTTTTCATCACCAAGAAATACAAAGTAAGCTTACGCTCTTCGCACTGTTCTCACGATATCTGCGTGCAAGACGTTCGTTCCCAAGCGAAGGTACAATCTCACGTCATCCGTTGCCATGGAAAACCCAGAACGAATGTACACAAAATTAACCCATGAACCCAAGTCACTGTTGGCTTGCGCGTTGAGCTTGGAATCCACAGCAGCTGCACGATCTGGCTGCCTTACAGCCAAATGATATCGTCAACTTAGAGTTCGAGCTTTAAATGTGTTTATATTTTAAATATGTTCATGTCTTTCATAACGAATAGACACAAGAGTTGAGTTTTGTTCGTGTTAGTAAGGGGGGAAATATATTTTAACGCTGTACCAAGCTAGTAGGTTGCATTTTTAGAAATAATTGATACACTTCGAGGTGCAAACAATTTTGATACATTGGTCCAGATTACTCAAAACTTTGTTGAATTCACTGGATTGCGACAATAAGCTTTCTGAAAATTTTTAAATACGAATTGCCCTTGTATACATATAACTGTATTTGTAAAAATCAAAATTTGAGAATTTCCAAGTGATTCACTTCGATGACGTTCACACGTTATTGTTAAATAATAAATTTATGGTAGGATTACGAAGTACTGATGATGAAATCGTAAGCGATCAATCAGTAATGGAAGAGTAAGCAAACAGCATCTTCTGCGTTTGCATACAGTGCATCAAATGCTCTCTGATGTGAGTGATGAAACGAAGATAATAGTCTGAAAATAAGATATACTATCCCTAAAAACTGACGAAACGAAAGCAATTACAGTTTAACCCTTGCTTTGATATTTTTTACTCATGTTTTTCATATGTAGTATACAAAACCTTTAATTCTATCATCGAAGGCACAATTATTATGTGGGAATAAGTGCGGCTGTGCTTTAGAATGCTATTTAAAGAACTATTGCTAATAACGACACATAAACCATTAACAAACTATGCATTTAATATAGAAGGGTAAAAAACTTTTCAACCTTACAGTTCGAACCAAAAAATTTACACAAAAATCCGCTAGTTTTTGTGCACATACAAATGATCACCAACATAAATATTCCCAATCAGTTTTCATTCCACCGTTTTGAGGCAGTCGTTCAAATTTGAGAATTCATACGAGCCCACAGCGAAAATATGAGACTGTTTTAGCTCGTAGCTTGAAAACGAATAGAATAGATCGATTTAGTTTGAGTCTCGTGAAAATTAAATGCCAATAGTAGAGTATCTAAAGTGGTGGAAATAATGATGAGACACTCAACATTTTTGCTTATATCTAGATAAATATTGATTGAAACATGATATATTTTTGACTGTAGGTAAGAAATAAAACAAGAAGTAAGTGTACATACAAATTTTATATTACAGTATAGTTTTTGTACAGTTATTACAAAAATACTCTTCAGAGGATCAAAATTTGATGGAAATAAAGATGACACCTTGTAAAAAATTACGTCTATCCGAAATGTTTCACCTTTGACAGCTAAGAATAGAATCTAAACAACACACCGGTGTTCCCTTAAACTCCAAGTAGACATTGTAATTGTGATAAATCTATATTTTACTGCAGGGGCAGAGAAAGTTCTCTCTCGGAATTTGAAAAAGGTCATATAATAGCTGTAAATAGTCAAGGATGCTCCTATAATTCAATTTCGAAGCATATTAAGAGGTCAAGAACAGTAATTCGAATTGTTTTGCAAAATCCTGAAGCGTACGGATCAAATAAATCCCCTGGACGTCCACCCAAGCTTACTCCAGCAGTCGGCGCCGAATGCAACGTGAGGCCTCATCTACAGGAAAGAGTTCTAAAGATCTCGAAACGTGTCTAAAGTTAAATGTAACTCCCAGACGAGTTAGGCAAATTCTCAATACCTCAGAATTTTTTTAGGAAGAGGAAAACAAAACCAGATAGGAAGAAGATACACAAGAAACTCCGAGAAAAGTGGGCGAGGGAAAAAGTACATTATAATGCTGACAATTGGGCAAAAATTGTCTTCTCAGACGAAAAAAAAAGTTCAATTTAGACGGGTCTGACGGTTTTCATTACTATTGGCATGATTTGAGGGAGGATGAGCAGATCTTCAGCAAAAGGCCATTCGGAAGAGGATCATTGATGATTTGGGGAGCTTTTTCAGCAGAAGGCAAGGCGAGTCTGATACAGATGGAGGGAAAACAAAATTTAGTTAAGAATACTGAAGTATTGTAAAAGTCGTATACCATTTTTAGATAATTTTCACCAGAATACTGCCGTGTTTCAGCAAGACAACGCGACCATCCACATTCCAAAACGGACAAGCGAGTGGCTTAATGGTCACAATATCCGAACTTTGAGTTGGCCTGCTAAATCGCCAGATCTAATTCCTATTCAAAACCTATGGGGTATACTAGAGCTAGAGAATTTACGCCGATAGCAGACGATTTGAAAACAAGCAGGAGCTTTGACGTGTTGTCCAAGAGTGCTGGGAAAATTTTTTCAATAAATTCGTAGGAATTGAGTGAAATCAATGGATGATCGTTGTCTGAATATTTTGCAAGGGAAAGGAAGTACTTGCAAATACTAGTCATTTTGATTCTTTTGTCTACATAACTATTTCTATGGAAATAGTTATTTAGGGCAGGGTGTCTTATCTATACTTCCATCAAATTTTGTTCCTCTGAAGAGTATTTTTGTAATAACTGTAAAAAACTATACCGGAATATAAATTTAAACGTACACTTACTTCTTATTTTATTCTTTACCTATGGTCAACAATTTATTGTATTTCAATCAATACTTATAAAGTTATAAGCAAAAACGTAGTGTCTTATCATTATTTTCACCACTTTACGTTGAGGTCTAAGGTGTGAACTCGGAGGCAGTCAGAAATTTTGTGTGGGATCAGAAAGAATAATCTACCCGAGCTCGCCTTTCGCAAAAAATAAGGATCATCTCTGCCAAAGCTTTACAAGTTAAAACTGGAAACTTGCTGATAAGAGGACCAGGAGGTGTCAAAGTATTGAGTACTTTGGTGTTTCTACTTCACAATCGTCATCAAGGCTGTGTGGTGAAGCCCCTCTGTGTTTGTGACAAAAAACTATGGTTTATACATTAAAATGTATACCATGTGCTGAAGTACAATTTACTTTTTACCTCAGAACGTAATTTTATAGAGTTATTATTTACATTTTTGAGAGAACTCTATTTCTACGACGCTTTGACACAAATTAACAACTGTTGTAATGTTCAGCTATTTATCATTGCCATGAGAATGCCAACTTTTTGATATTCTATCTTCTTACAGTAGCAAAAAATAGTTGATGCAGCCCAAGTATCTTACAATTCATGTTCAGAATCATCAAATAACAAACATATTATCTCACAAATATATTATATACTATGGTTATCTTGCGTACTTACAGCATCTATCAAATCATTTGCTGAGAGCCAGAGATTACGGAAAGACCTCGCACTCCTGGTGTTCGAGGCAGCAATAGACAGAGAAAATGAGTGCACCTGCTGAGTTCACATCAAAGCCCTTATTTGAGCTCACACTTCGATGCTTCTGCAAGAGCGCACAATGAAGACTTTCCTAATCGCACTTACTTTTGCAGCCGTTGTCTCAGGTAAACTCGCTGTGGAAATCCCACTCTGTAATGGTTGACTTTATCATTGCTATACCTATAAAATATGCTTTGAACAGTTATTTTTACCCATCAATTGCCACCCAAAACTGTAGTTTTAAATTTGCCGTTCATTGTTTTTCAGCCGCCCCTGGCAGCAGAGGCAGCTTCAGCAGAGGCTTGACTAAAATCATCGGAGGGGAAGATGCGTCCCCTGGGGACATGCCGTACATCGTCAGCCTCCAAGACTTTTCGTTTGGGTACAGCATCCCCTTCTGTGGAGGCACCATCTACTCCGACTCATGGGTCATCACCGCTGCCCAGTGTATCGTTGATGACAACTTCGACGACCCATCGTATCTCCGAGTACGTACTGTATTTAAATAGGTATTATTTGACTACATAAATAACAGGAATTCGTGTTATAAACATGAACTAGATCACTACTGATGAGAAACCCGTACAAATGGAAATCATGCTGGAATACGCAGTCAAAACTTCTCTGGAACAATGAACTGAACAAGCATCCCCTCCAGCAACATCCTGTTGAAATAATTCCGATGCATACTGTTAATGTTTTCTTCATCGTGACGTCCAATAAGTAACCGGAAATGAAGCGATTGCACTAGCGATATAATTGCACTAGCCTTCTGATTTTTGAGTCATAACCTAAGATTTGAAGACAGAATTGAAACATAGTCATAAAATTACGTGAGTACTTCTTGGGAGAAACCCACTTCAGAACAATACAGATCAATTTATAACATCAGAGTAATATACTAGCATAGTTATTTTTAGGTTGCATTGAGCAAGTTTACCTATTTTCTTGCCCCTACGGTTCCGTAAATTAGATCGACTATCAAGAAAACAGACTTGCAATATTTTTTTACCGCAACTTTTATGCATCATATAAAAATGCTCACTTGTGTAAACTGATGCTGTTAATAATTGTACGTTTGGACTATCGGCCAATACACTCGTTTTGATGTATTTACAAATCATATAATTAATTCACAGTCATGAGTTTCTCTGAAAGATGACACGAATAAGGAAAACAATCACTTGTCTGTGACAGCAGTTAAAAGTCAACCAACGGTAATTTCAACTTGCCCGTCCTTTCAGGTGGCAGCTGGAGAAGGCAGCTTGTCGATCAACGAAGGAACTGAACAAACGATTACTTTGAGCAAAATTATAATCAACGACGACTTTGATCCGTTCACCTACTTGAACGACATAGCTTTGCTGGAGCTGTCTGCGCCTCTACAATTCGACAACAACGTCCAATCCGTGCCCATAGCTGCAGACGATGAAGTGGCGTCAGGTGATTGCGAGACTGGAGGATGGGGAGCCACAGTTGAAGGCGGAGCAGCCTCTGATTCCCTAAAAAGAGTCACTCTTCCTCTTGTGTCACAAGACGATTGCAAGACCTATTATGGAGAAAACGAAATTTTCGACTCAATGATGTGCGCAGGGAATTTGGAAGGCGGACTGAGTTTCTGCCAAGGAGATAATGGAGGACCTCTCATTTGCTTAAGGGAAGATGGTTCCCAGTATCTGGCTGGAATTGCATCGTGGTCTTACGGCTGTGCCAGAGCTAATTATCCGGGGGTATTCACGGACGTGTCGTACTTCGTTAGGTGGATTAATAACAACGTTGACTGAAGAGAAACGCTCGTCAAACAATCAGGGCACAATTGTTCTAAGATCAGTGAGGAAATAAATTTCATCTAAACGTAATTTCAGTTTGTTGTTCACGTCTGCACAACCCTGTTCAAGAGAAGGAAGCTTCTAATGTTCTTGTAGAGCATCAGCCTCAAATATAGAAACATAAACATAAGCTATTATAAAGTGAGGATGTGTCGTGCAAACGAGTCCGTAAGGATAGTAGTACACATTATCTATTAACAGTGTCTACATATTATTAATTAGCACCATATACTACATATATAAGTAGAACGGTTTAAAAAATAAAACAACAAAGGCATCGTAATATTCAAATCTGAAATGAAAGAAAATAAGATATTACATTAAATTGTTTTTAAGTATTTGATGAAATTACTTCTATATCCTTTGTTGCATAAAACTTTTAAGACACCGAAAACCATAATTTGTTCACTCTTAATTGGAAATGAAAAGCGTACATAAACCTGATACACATTTTTCATGCAATTAATTTTTCTTACACTAAATATCAAAATATAACGTATGCAATTTTCGATCTCGCGCCCAAAAAGCATTTTTATACAAAAATCCGTCTCATAAAGCAACTTGTAGAACTGTGCAAATATACTATAAATTATGAAATGTTACATCTCTGTTTTGAAGTAAAATTTTCAATGCGTTGTAGAAAAAGGTATAAACACTCAAAGCTAAAGATTCGAGTTAAGTAACTTCACAAGTCGCTGTCGGTAAGCAAGCTCATTCCCCAACACAGTGAACGAAGACTTTGATCCTCTAGAGCATCACAGTATGAAATGTTCAATGAATTTGTTTAATTCAGATGAACAGGTGAATAGAAACATAGCTGTTGTTATCGTATTAGTGTAAGTGAATGAACATTCTACACAAACATTGGTTCAGAAATCTTAAAAATGGCGACATTTATTTTAGCATTCGCCGTCGATCAGGCTTGATCAAAGGTTCTGACATTGATACCATCAATGAATCTGTAGAATAGACTCAGCACCCACGTACTAAAAATCCTACAGAAACTTAGCAAGCCTTTATTCAGTCGATCAAGTAAATAATTAACAGATTAAAATGCCCATAAGGAAAACTACAGGCCCTTCCTCAAGTGTTACTTGAAAACAGGCCTGCATACTTGACAATTTGTAATCCGTAAAGGAAGAGAAAATGCTGTTTTCCTTGAATCTCAACTATTAACTCAACGATGCAAACCCAAGATCAGAAATGCTTTCTAAAACGATATAAGTTTTCAGTCAGTGGATGCATAAGGTGTTTGATAGTTTCGAATTTTTCGTGCATACAAAAGCTATCACATGAAATTTTCTTATGTGGCAGATAAAATTACCTCAAGCGAAAAATGTTAGACTTTCTCGCTAGGAAACAATAGATTAGAGGGAAATCAGACACTCCAAGGCCACGTACCCTATCCAGCTATACATTTGAGGCCATAAGCATTGATCAGCAACATTCAAAAAATCAGCAAACAGTCGATCGACATCGGTCGATGAATGTTCGGTCCACTCACTTCCTTGATCAGGCTAGACACAACAATGTAAACTTCAAAGTTGGTATTTTGATTCATTCTTTTGGAAAACTCCGGAAGCAGGGACGATATTGCTACAGCCCCCTAGACTTTTCTTTTGCTAAAGATTTCGATATTTTAGGATAGACATTGCAAGGGAATTTATTCTTTTTTATATAAAACACATTGAACATTGAGTACGTTACACAACTCAAAACATTTTTTAAAAATACAATGACATAAAATACGGTAGCAGGGAAAAGCTGTTTTGTCCATTCTTGGGATGTGACCCAAATTCTATGCCATCTGAAATAAAGGCATGAATCACGCACATGCACCTCAATCACGCACATGCACCGCAATCATACAGAGACCCCAAAAGTTTAAGAGGATATAGAATCCGTACCCTATAGAACTGGAGAATTCTTTTTTCAATATTTGTAGAAGTAGAGATGATTTTTTAATGTGTTCACAAAGCCAGCGGAGACAATATTTTGGGGCAGCTGGTTTCGGATTTTGGTGCTTTTAACTGGAAAGAAGTTTAGAGCCTCAGATGTCGTACAGTTTTTGACTATTAGTTTATGGCCGTTATTTCTGGATTGCACGTTATCGACTCTGTCAAAAAGCCTTTCAAGAGTAACATCATTAAAGCTGTAGAGATATTTAGAAATTTCGATGTCCTTTTATTTTTTTTTTGTTCGAAGGGATGAGCTCAAGCTGCTGAAGACGCTTTTTACAGCCAAGATTATAGAGTTTAGGAAACCTTTTCGTAGCTTTAAGCTAAGTTTTATCTATTGTGTTAAAGTCTCTTCGTAGGGGTAAAAGACCACAGTTGAACTGCATATTCTAGATGTAACGATAAAGCTTTATAGACCCGTAAGATGATGTCATTTGGTTTCTATTCAAAGTTATTGCAATGAAACCAAGGAAAATAGATCAGTTTTAAAAGGTTTTATAGCTGTCATAGATATTTACTTACAGTATTCTACAAGGTAAGTATGCTTTTAAGTAAGTACCGTTTTGAAATATGGAACGAGTAGATGTAGCCCAGTAATCGCCATTCTACGCATGCGCGCCAAGTTCCTGTAAATTTTGGCTGGTGACAGACAATGTTACGGAAGCATCTGCCCTCATTGATGTGTGTTCATACTCATTTAACACGCCTCTGACTATTGAAAATCAATAGGATCGTCAAATATGCACCATCATTTGTTTTTTTTTAAATTCAAGAGGTGTCAGAGCAACCGAAATTCATCGGCAGATTAGTAAAATGTATGGAGATAGTTCTCTGATTGCTTGAATATAGTAAGAAAATCGGATAAAGCATTTACAGATGGCCGTACAAACTCTAGGAATCGATTTACTTCACGACACTGCTTGTCCTCACATGACTCATACAACCCAAGATCTCATCGCGTGACATGGCTGGGAACAACTTGACCACACTCCATATACTCGTGATCCGGCAGCGAATCATCATATTTTCTTCGACTTAACACAGCACCTGAGTGGTCAGGGTTACGAAATGACAACGTTAAATCAAACTAAGATATTTCCTTAGCTATGAAATCATTTCTTTGATAGACTCAAATGGACGTTTTAAATATGATTTTCATGTCTCTTTGCAATGAGGGCTACATACAACATGGAAGCAGGAGCTACCTACATTGTAGCTGAAGGCACAGCATACAATGTGCCAACGGTTCCAAAGAATTCGGCGATATGGCCTACAAACTGATCATTTTTCTGCAACAGCTACATGAATGTACGGGCCTCTCTGTGGTAACATTTCCTTGCTCACCGACATGACAAGCCGTATGGTACTGTAGGTGTAGCTTGGGATCACTTCTTGCACACTTTTTTGCTACTAAACAGTACTCATTCGTACACACTACAGCACACGGATTTCGGAATGCTGCTATCTATGCTAAAATGAAGAACGAGGACATACCAAATGGCCTCTAATGTACGACCTAGGCTTCCTCATAATAGTATTATATGTAGACCCTACTTCCTTTATGAGTGTACATGAGTAGTCCCGGCATTGGCACCATGCATGCGGAGGGTATATCATTACAGTGCACACGCGTATATCTTGTTTCCTGTATGATCAATAAGCCACAAAAGTTTTTCAACACTCATTTTACAAAACTAAACTCCAAAGATATGATCACGTTCAAAGACACTTGTACTATAAATGGTAATGCCTTCGGTATTGAACCAAGAATGGGCCAAACGGCTCGTTCCTATTGCCTTATTCTATTCTATACCTTCGTGGAACGAAGCAAATTTGTTTTTTAATATACTAGTACCTGACGTGGTATTTTGAACTCCTAAATTCGTAATATGTTTAAACACAACGAGGCTTTATGAAGGTTAAAGAAAATTGAAATGCATCTGTAATTAAAAGATGCAATTGTTTTGTACTTAAACAAATTTCACTTGAAGTATGACTCGAAACTGTCTTTCCACCGCAAGCACGGGTTTTCAAACTGATAAAGTTTTACAGGAAAATTTCCAAATTATAGAACCACCAACTTAATCTTTTTCCGTAGAACTAGTTACAATACTCCCTCCGGTCGGAAATATTTACTACACAAGGAAAAAACTTCGCGTTTTAGTGTCCCTTAACGAACTTCCGTTTTGAGTACAGTAGACGATCGTGCACAGTGTGTTGAACACAAACTTTAACCTTTAATAAATAATAGGGTAAAAGTTAATATAATTTTGTCAATTTCTGTTTACAAATAATATTTAAAAGTTCTTAAATTAACCGCAGGATACGGCACACTTCAAAATTCAGCAAGACAATGCTCGACCACACACACATTCAACTGATCCCTTATTTAAGGAAGCGTCGGAAAAATTAGGCTTGAATATTGAAATTGTTAACCAGCCTCGAAACAGCCTAAACCTGAATGTACTTGACCTCGACTATTTCAATTCAATCCAATTCCTTCAACATCAAAAAGCACCGCGTAACGTTCATGAATTAATTGAAGCAGTGACAGATTGCTTTGAGAAATTACAGAGATCAACATTAAACAACATTTTGCTTACTTTGCTGCAGTCAATGGAACAGATTACTTTGGCTGACGATGGCAAAAATTACAGGCTTCAACATCTGTCGAAACTACATGTAAAAATAAAAAGAATTCTCCCAAATTAAATTCAGAACTCAGAAAAATTGAAGCATAAATTATTAGGCAAATATAGACGCACATATGTTTCTTTTGTTGATACATTATCCATTTCATGTATTTAATTACAATGTAGAGTTTGTGCTTTATTATTTAATTTATTAAAAATATTATTCATTGATGTTCATACATTATCAATTTAATGTACTGAATTACAGAATAAAGTTTATTTTTTTGTTACAACCAATAGTTTCGCAAGTACTCTTTCTAAAAAGTTTACAATTGTTTTGGAGAAAACATTTCCAACCAATTTCAACATTGATATGGACCAACTATTTCCGACCAGAAGGAGTATTTGACAGCAAACGCCGAATTATCAGTTCAAAATAATTAGAAACTCTCTATATTTGATTATTTTCAGGAAATCACTCAAACACGTTAAAATCAATCATATGCAGTTTACAAATCCTTAAAAGAGTTTCACTAAATGGTGGAAAACCCTAATTATTTTAGCACTTTTCGACCTGCAAAACGGACAGCTTGGCTACTGTTACTCAGGATCCAATGGAAGCTATTCTGTGTAAAATGCTCAACTACAAGGTCTACTCGAAATTTATTTTCCAGCACAGCACAATGTGATAAGAATACAACGAAAATTATGAGTTAATTTTATTGATCGAGTTAAGAGTACAATGAAAAGAAAACTTACTTTAGTTCATGTTCATTTTCTTATAACTCTTTTCCATAATTTTCAAATGGTCGACCATTTATACGTTAGCCTCAATCCAGTCGACAAAGTAAGAAACCTCGGTGTAGACTCCAGGGTATCCAGGCAGAGCGCAACCAATGCCCCAGGACACAACACCGCAGAGGTAGTCACCACATGCCAAGGGTCCACCAGAATCTCCCTGGCAGGAGTCCTTGCCTTCTTCCCCAGCACACATCATGGAGTCAGCGATAGCTTCATCTCCATAGCTTTCCCTGCATGAAGCGTCAGACACAAGGGGCACAGTCACTTTTCGGAGAATGTCAGGTGAATCGCCACCGCTCTGGAGAGTGCCCCATCCAGAAACAAGGGCATCTCCAGTGAACTCCTGGAATTGTGCTGGCAGAGTCACTCCAGACACGTACGAGTTGAAGTTCAAAGGAGAGTCGAAGAAGAGCAGAGAAATGTCGTTTGTGGTTGATGACGAGTCATAGTCTTCGTGAATAACAATCCTGACGATGTCTCTTGGCTGTTCGTCACCTGATTCCACAGTCAAGTCGTACTCACCTGCGACGATCTGTAAAAAAATGTATTCAAATCAGTGATTGAAAATGACGTCCATCTCTAGGACGGGTATCGAAACATAATGATTTGACGACGCATCCATACACATTCAAAACGTGATTTACTTTCCATTACATAGGTCATGGTCATAATAGTTTCTTATTTCGGTTACATTTTCCGGTTGAAAACTATGGACCCTATTACACTCCTCACCCTAAGGCTTTGGGGTGAGTCGTAATCTTCACCGTAGACGCAGTGACCTGCGCAGATTGCGACATCCTCGGTGTAGACAGAGGCTCCGCAGAAGTGGAAGTTGATGCCAAAGGAAGTGTCCTGGAAGCTGAGCTGGTAGGGCAGCTCACCTGGGGTAGCAATAGTGCCTCCCACGATCCTGTTGTGACCCCTCATGAAGCGGGGGATGGTCGCCGGGGCGGCTGAAGCAACCAATGAAAATAAATTTAGCTCCTTTCCGTTACGCAGGTAGTTGTCTGACTAGACATCACCTTATAGGTAGATATTAATGTCAGGCTGCCTTCGTCATGACAAGGCTATCACTGTGGAAAAAGTATTTTAAACGCTTCATTATACACTTAGACTATGGAAGTTTAAAATGGAGTAAGTATCTTGTAATATACTTTTTATCATAGCAGTAACAAACAGAAATCCTGAATGTGATCTCGTTTATCAACAGCGTTTACTTAAATGAATGTGATCTCGTTTAGCTGCACATTACTCGGCATTTAATGAAGGACTTTGAGGCTTGCAAGTTTTGAATTTTTTTCATTTATGTGAAGAAAATTAATCTAATAGAGGCTTAACTCCGAGAAAAGTTCACGCACGTTAACTTATAATTTCTTCACATGTATGAAGAAATAATAACTTAGCGTCTGTCGGTCTCTGACCTGCTTATGCACACAAAACGAGAATATTCTTATTTTCTAGCAGACTTTCAATGAAATTATGTATTGAGAAACTGCCATGGTAAAATAAATGAGGCTAAGATGTTATGAGCACTATTATGTTGGCAAGGTATTAGGTGTATAACAACGACAAGGTTGTAGAAAATGTTCACTTATTTAAAAATTGAGTTGATCGTTGCCCAAATCTGAATTTGATCCCAATGAACGCAAGGAAAACGTTCCCACAAATAAACTCTGAAGTTGTTCAATCATACGAAAATGAGAATATTCCGAAATAAAATCTAAGAATAGGGGTATTGTGTTGCAAAATTTGCATGTACATCTACTGACCAAGAGCTGAAGCAACGAAGAAGCACAAGACGAGGACTTTCATGGTGAACTACGGATGAGATCTGGAGCGCTTCTGTTAAAATGAAGAACCATTTTATGCTCACAGCCTGTGAGATTTTGCCAGATGGTCATTGAATTTCTCAATGCCTTAATCTCTGTCCTTTTCACCCCTTGCCACCGGACGTTGAAGATAATACAGAGGGGGTCAATATTTGTACACTAATGAATTTTCAATTTCATCACTTCCAACGAATCAAACAAATTAATAATCATATAATAATAATTGTATCGAGGTATATTATGATGAAATATGCATACAACACAAAAAAAAATCAAAAATGAGCTAAAATGTATTTTTAACACATAGAGGGGAAAAACATATTCCTACGATATAAATTTTAGATTTTAAAATTCTTAATTTACCTTTGGTTTCAAAATGGTTTCAGTAGAATATTGTACATTGCTCCAATACTGTAATCGGTAATTATTTTTGACTTAAAAATACAAATTAGGCATTATACATTTTTATTTCGTACAGTAAAGTTATCATGGGAATAAAAAATAATTACAAATTCACAAAAAGGATTGATTGTTAAGTTATAGAAAAAAGTAAAACCTAGAAGAAAGTAAATGTCAGAAAATATCAGTATTCCATTTAGGGCATTTATTAACATCCGATAAAAATTGCTCAAAATAAAAGGGCTGGTGCTCTGGGCCTGATTTTTCTCGGCTATTTGAGGCGATTTCTACCAAGTTAAGCAAACTCCAATGATTGCTAGTTATGAATTGCAAGAAAATTTATTTTCATTCGGAATCGAAATTACTAAACAAACAATAAGCAATACAGTGCATGGGGACAAATTTAACTCTCGTTCATATAGAAAAACTCCACTACTATTGAAAAGCACAAAAATGCTCGGATGCAATTTGTTCGTAAACCTAAGGATAAGAAATAATTATTCTGGGAAATCGTTTTGTCTACTGATGAAGCTCCAATTGAGTTATTTGGATGTAATTTAAGAAAACATGTCTGGAGAAAAGACGGCACTGCCCTCAACCGAAGAATACAGTTCCATGATTTGAATTTAGTGGTGGCAGCATCAGTGTTTGATAATGTTTCCCTGCAAAAGGTACTAAGAATATGACAGTTATGTATGTGTAAGTGGCATAATAAACACTGCAGCATATCAAGATATTTTAAAGACAAATTTGTACGTTTCTGTTGAAAGCTTGAACTTCTTGAGGACTGGGTCTTCCAACAAGATAATAAACTTAAACATACAGCAAAATCTACGAAGAAATTTTCGGCGTAAAATAATGTCAATGTAATAACTAGGAAGCTAAGTCAGTCCCCAGACTTAAAGTTAATAAAGAATTTGTGATGTTATTTGAAAATTCAAATTCAATCAAGAGTTGCAAAAACATCCAGGATTTTTAGAATATTTGCAAGAAAAATTAAATAAAATAACAACTAGAAGTTGTAAAATATTTATTATGAACTACAAGAAGAGATCAGTTGCTGTTTAAGTGAATAATGACTATGCTACAAAGTCCTGAATAATTATTATGGAAAAAAATGACGAATATTTTCAACAGTTCTAAAAATTAAAAAATATATTTTTATCTACTTATACTTGGGCTGCTTATGTCTGTTATACAGATCGTATGAACATATATCTTCTCTCCCCCTCCCCCACTGTACGTTAAATTTTAGACGTTGGAGGAAAATAAAGATCTCAATGCAATGGATGAAATGTGTGCTATGTACAATCACAGATGTTCCGTAAGTTTAAAGAACACATTGGTAAACTTTGTACATTCAAAAACAAGTTTTGTAAGTTCTTGCTTCAACGTAGAAACTGAGGGCTTCAGGCCTTCACAGACATAAAAGACCCTATTACGGTTAAGAAAACGAAATTTTATACTAATAAAACTGAAAAATCAATAATTCCTAATTTGATAAATTAGTCTGAGAAAATTCATTCGGAGTAATCAATGTGAATCCTTGTTTTTCATGTAAAGTTGGTAAATAGCCTTTAACGTAACCAATGTTCCTGCAAGAATTAGAATTGCCAAATTCGTTCACTGGGTTATTGAATTATAATTTATGGCAGGTAAATTCAACAGCGTTTATCACGTAAATTCGACAGTGTTCATGAAATAGGGCTCGAATTGAACGCATCTACTTAGAAATTTCTCGACTTGGATGTTCTCACTAACCAACAAAACAACAGTTAAAGTAAGACGCTGAGAACCTCCATCAGGTAGAGTTAATTCTTCACGATACACTGGAAAAAAATTATTTGCGGTGTATTTTCCACAAAATGTCTAAATCGTTTTTTTTTTCGAAAAAATTAGTGTTTCGAAGAAATCAACCATGATAACGAAAAAACGTGTGAGATCAGTGTGAAACAGTTTTATAAATCTAATGTAATTAATTGGACTCCATTTATAAAACTTAACTATGTATCATTGCTGTAGGTAGGTCTCATTTTAATCTGAACTTTATGAAGGAACGCTTAAACGAGCGAAGACATGAGTCGCTTATGTCAGCGTCTACATCATCACAAAGTCGTTCAGGGGAGTCGTCAACAAGGTAGCATTGAAATTATATTAGATTACTCAACACTGCGCATACAAATGATTAGACTCAACGTGGAAGCTCAACAACGATATCAGCTTGCTATCTAAAACTGTAACGCTTGACCGCTTGTGCCACTTGCACATGGATTTTCCATGCTTGTTCAACCTGCAACTTTTCCCATGTTCAATGTATAAAAGAACAAATCACTTCTGCAGAGACGCTTCATTCGTCAGTAGCGATTCATCATGAAGGTCTTCGTCTTGTGCCTCTTTGTTGCCTCGGCCCTCGGTAAGCGTGCGAAGCATAGACTTTATTGCGGGTTATTCACTTTAAATTGACTGAATAGTTTCTGTACCTCACAATTAGTAGTTTGTGGAAAAAATCTACAACGTTTTTATCTGATAAGTGATGTATGCCTTTACCTCCATGTATTACTCATTGTATAATTAGATTATAGCCATGTTATTATATTTTTATTACTACTAACATTATTGACACGACTATTATTTCAATCATCAACATTATTATCATTCATATACTGTTAGCCAAATATGTTGTACATTAAATACTAAAGTATTTTATTCATGTTGTTATTTTAAGTATCATTAAGACAATAACACATGTAAAAGAGACGTAATGAAATAGACAAATAGTGGATCGAAAAGATTTTACCGGTCATCTACATGCTACCTCAAGTACTTTAAAAATTATTAGGGTAAGACGTACTTAATTATTCCTTCTGGTCAAAAGCAGTTGGTGCAGAGAAAAAAGGTTCAAAATCTCACTATACAGGGTAGGCCATAAGTTTCCATAAACAAGTAAAATAAACATCCTTTATTAAACAAATTTTTAATTATATGATATGCTCTATATGATTCCCATTGTTTTGAATAGACATATTGATACGTGTTTTCCACTGTCGATGAATATAAAACTGTTGATGAAAAATAAAAAAATATACATTATACATTCGCCTATGTATGAAAATTTAGGCATACCCTATCAGGTCAGTCTCTCTGTCACGCTCTTAAGGATTTAGATTTTAGAAAATTCGTCTACTGAATAACAAGATAAGATACCATGAAATTTTCTCTCTGAATTACGATGGCAAACAGTTTCTGGAATATATGTTCAGAAGTTGAAATATTGCATGCTGAAATAAACTGTTTATGTTATGCTAAGTATTAAATTCTCAATGAAATATGTATACATGTATTGTAAGCATTGTATTGTGGATACGAAAAGCACATCCTTCAATGTGGAAACTCCTTCCCAAAGCTCCATCCACTGACGAATCAGACAAAAAAAATCATTAAAAAGCACATGATTTTTTCACGAATGGTTTTATTAATTTGACTCGTACTCAATTTCATGGACGTTACTTTAATATCATGAACGTTACTTTACTTTCAACGTTATGTATTATGCTTTTAAAAAGTATGGTTAACTCATTCACAAAAAAGAACTATCTGCAACATCTGATGATTTCAAAACTTTTAATGAATTTCAGGTATAGTAGGACAACGCGAAGAATATATTTGCTGACTAACGCACTAATGTATGACAACCTCCAACTGAATCACTGAATTAGTTTATTTCAAAGGTAATGTAGTTACGGCTGATCATTTACAAGCGTTGTTCGTACGCGCCATTACGGGACTAATGATCAGCTGCACACTTGGGAAGAAACATTGGCGAATATTGTTTATTTTTAATTAAAAAGACATTGGGGTTTGTTTCCTGTGCCATTATTGTTGGTACAATAGTAATATTGTGCATTATAAGACTATTTATTACTTTAAAAAATTTTATATTGTATTCAAAATCCAATTTACTACTAGTCTGTACATCCTTCAGCAAAAAAATTCAATAATTCTAAATAGTAACTGGTAAAAGAATAATAACAGGAAACCTAAAGTCGGGCTTCTTGCTCAATTCTAATAAAAATTGAATGGTATCATTTTAGTTTTCCTCCCAAAATAGTAGTATTTTACAGTTCCTCGTACCTTAAATAAAAACCAATTGAAAATATCCTAGTTGGCAAAAAGTAGCACCCGTAGTATTTCAGCGTAACTCAGTTACACAGTTTAATACATTCTGCCCTTTTCTCACATCTTAAGCCTAATTTTCAGCACACATGGTGAATGATTCTGCATATGTATTTAGGGCAGTGAAAATCTGCATAGCCTTCAGCATCAGCATAGCAGACTCAGCACGCACGGCAATGGATTATCTGAAGGAAATTTGTAAACTATCTGAAATAAATCCCTGTCACAAATTTAACCGGATAATTTATGATGCATTTTCTTCAAATCCAAACAAACAGCTTCATTCTAGTTATATTAATGTTTGTGTAATCACCGGACGAAAGTTCCGATCTTTAGACGCGATTTTCTAGAAACTTTGCTCTAGTGAGAGTTGAACTTTCGCCACGAAACTCCTCAAATTATGAGAAATATAATATATTGATCGCTACTGTATAGCATAATGTCTCAACACGCAAACAAAAAATATGCCTCCGAGTGGAGTTGTGTTTCTATGGAAGAAAGAATCCCTCTCATAAAGAAACGACAATGAGTTAATTTCTCCATTCCAGCCGCCCCGGCGACCATCCCCCGCTTCATGAGGGGTCACAACAGGATCGTGGGAGGTACTATTACTACCCCAGGTGAGCTGCCCTACCAGCTCAGCTTCCAGGACACTTCCTTTGGCATCAACTTCCACTTCTGCGGAGCCTCTGTCTACACCGAGGATGTCGCAATCTGCGCAGGTCACTGCGTCTACGGTGAAGATTACGACTCACCGCAGAACCTTAGGGTGAGGAGTGTACTAGGGTCTATAGCTTTCAACCGGAAAATGTAACCGAAATAAGAAACTATTATGACCATAACCTATATAATGGAAAGTAAATCACGTTTTGAATGTGTGTGGATTCATTGTCAAATCATTATGTTTCGATACACGTCCTAGAGATGGGGGTCATTTTCCATCAATGATTTGAATGTCTTTATTTTACACAGATCGTCGCAGGAGAGTACGACTTGAGTGTGGAATCAGGTGACGAACAGCCAAGAGACATCGTCAGGATTGTTATTCACGAAGACTATGACTCTTCAACCACCACAAACGACATTTCTCTGCTCTTCTTTGACTCTCCTTTGAACTTCAACTCCTACGTGTCTGGAGTGACTCTGCCAGCACAATTCCAGGAGTTCACTGGAGATGCCCTTGTTTCTGGATGGGGCACTCTCGAGAGCGGTGGTAGTTCTCCTGACATTCTCCGAAAAGTGACTGTGCCCCTCGTGTCTGACGCTTCATGCAGGGAAAGCTACGGAGATGAAGCTATCGTTGACTCCATGATGTGTGCTGGGGAAGAAGGCAAGGACTCCTGCCAGGGAGATTCTGGTGGACCCTTGGCATGTGGTGACTACCTCTGCGGTGTTGTGTCCTGGGGCATTGGTTGCGCTCTGCCGAGATTCCCTGGAGTGTACACCGAGGTTTCTTACTTCGTCGACTGGATTGAGGCTAATGCGTAAACCTTTGATTGACTGAATCTACAGAAAGTATTTCATGGTAGGAATTACTGAACATGAGTTTAGTGTACTCGCTCCTTGAATACCATTAAAATCTATTGATAATTTCCATATTATTATCCCCATTGACTATTCCACGAAATGATTCTAAATCAAAGTGAGATACGTATGGTATTATGAAATAACTGAAATGTAAATATTCAATTGTCTCATTCGATTGCGTAGTGACCGCCTCCAGGAATTTTGCATGAATGATTTTGGCAACATCACTGTTTGGTGACAAATATCGCTGTCATGAGGCCGACTTACTATTGAATTTTAATGACGTAAAATTACACAAATTGTACATACAGGCATGCAAGTAAGTAAATGTACAACATTATCACACATACGTTCGCTATTTGAAGTACTTTTAAGCGTAAGAAGAAAATTAATGTCAGTAATAGTAATAATACTCGCATGATCAGAACTAGCATGTCTAATGGCACATCTAGAAGGGACCAGTATGAAATCCAGCAGCAGCAATGCCTCGCCCAGCAAAAGTAACAATGAAAGTGAAGCGATCGACGATGGAGAGGGTAAATTCATATGAAATTCATTGCAATCAGCATGAATATTTACCAGACCATTTTTGTCGCTATAGATTTAGACGTTCCTCAAAGATATAAGGGAAATCATTCTTTAATTACTAGTGCTACAAAATAAAATCGATCACAAAACACGCACCACTCTGCACTCCACCAGGAAAACAAGTGGCGTACCAGACATTGCCATATATTTGGCATAAAAGGCAACTGTGTCTCGTTTGAATACAGAACTCTGGCGTTGCCTGCATGCAAACTAATGAAGCTTTCGACAGCAACAAGGTGAGATCGAGACGAATCAGTTAGTGCTATCGCTTCTCTAAAATGTTAATGAAATGAATACATTGGGAGAACAACCACTCACGAATGAAAAACAGCCTTCACATGCCAATTGAGGGTTTGAAAATACTCTAACCAAACCACATCAGCCACCAAATGAATAAAATCACGGACCCAGTTCGAGCAAACAAACAGAGAGCGAATATATTTGCTAATTTAAGACACCTAAGAATTTTCGTTGGCAACATACAGGGCATCCTATAAAAAAGGCAACCCAATCGTTCGATTTTGTAGCGCTAAACAAAACTAAACCGACCTTAGATACGTGAGATGAATTGTAGCTCACAATTTAACGAATACGTGGGCTACAATGTTGACAAACTTACGGATAGTACGAGAAGTAACAGTTTCATAATCTGTGTAAAAATGCTGAAAACACGATTTTAAAAAAGTTAAGAACTCAAAAACTGCGGTATGATCATATAAACCACATTCAGCAAAAAACAATGTCATGATTGTGCTGGTTTGTAGAAACCCGGCCAATACAGCAACTGATCACTAACTCGATGTTTAACTCGAAAGCTTTTTATGAACTCACGATGCAACACTAATTTTGATATTTGCTGGTCCGGTGAATACGTTTAAAAGATTGTTTTGTCAAGACTAAACGAGAAACTTCGCAGCACTCTGAACTACTCATTCATGGTGCGGCCTAAGCCCCAATGAAAGTTCACTGGAGCTCAAATCATGGACAGAGGAGGAAAATACTGTTCATTGGTAATTAATTAAACAACATAAAAATTTTCGTTTGTTTCTAAATTGACTACACCTTTTGTTGTATCTCATAGGAAATAGAGCCTACATAATACGTACAGGTATGACAAGAAATATTACTAATTCTAATGTTACTGATGAAGTGAAAATGGACTATCAAATCATAGGATCCTCCAACCGAGGAATGGCCACTGTCTTCCGCTAAACGAACGAAATGGCGCTTATGCGTTGAGATTGATCCTGTGTGGGTCTGCTACTCTGTATCCGTCTACCTTTTCCTTTCTCCCCTGAAAAAGTACAAAAAGGAAAAAGTAGTATCTTTAATGGTCGTCGAATACTAATGACAGAAAATTAGACGTTCTCGACTTGTCTTACTCTCCCTACTTCACTTCGACTCTGGTGTCTGTGTTTGATTAGTGTCTGACGGCAAGTGGACAACCCAAGAGTGGTAGCAGCCAAAGAATAGACCACTCTGGCTTTTTGGCAGACAATAACGTGCGAATCAGAAAAACGATCATAAACTAATAATAAAAATTACACGACATCCCAGGCTCTAAACATTTTTTTTAGCTAAAATTCCCATCCCTCAGAACCAGCTACCCGAAAGCATCGTTTCTGCTGGCACTGTGAGTTCATTCAAAAATCGTCTCGATGAATATTGCATAAGAAACCTCTGAGTTCTATGTACTACGGGTTCCATATTCCTCTCAACTCTTGGGGCCTATGTATGATTGCAGCATGTGTGACTGAAATGTCTATGCGTAATTAAAGTGCATGCACGTAACTGAAATGTCTGTGTGTAATTGACGTGGGTGTATGCACTTGATGTCTTTTACGTAAGACGGCATGGGACTTGGGTTACAACCCAAGAATGAACCAAACGGTTTGTTCCTGTTGTCATACTCTATTCTTTTTTATTTGCCTTGTTATATTTCCCGTTTACTGCTTTATTTTACCGTTTAGGAAGATATTAATGATTATAATATGTCGTGGAGCATACGTGTCTGTGTCTAATATGTGGCACATACGTGTGTTTCACATGTCTGTGTCTCATGGGTCTCATAAGTGTGTCGCATGGGTAGAGTAACGCAGCACCACAGAGCCAAGGAAGGTATATAAACAAGTCATTTGCCAGGAAGAGCATGGATAACAAAAGTGAATAGAATAGAATAGAATAGAATGAGGCTATAGAAACGAACCTTCTGGCCCATTCTTGGGTCGGATAATTACTTCGATAATTATTCGGTTGTTTTACCCAAGTCCCAAGCCGTATTTCTAGCCACGTCAACCATGTCGGCAGCGGGATTCGAACCCGGGTCTTTCCGCTCGCAAGCAGATTCGCTCACCAGTCGACCAAGCTGGTGAAGCTCAACAAGCCAACAAGTCAGCTAGAACATACAGTTGAACAATAGCTACAAGTATGATGTAGGGGCGTGGGAAAGCTCCACGGCAGAAAGTGAAAGAAACGGATAAAAAAAAATACAAAACGTTAGGAACGCTGAGAGGACCGGGGGGACTTGGAGCTGCGACTTTGCAAGGCTGGGTGTAAGCCGACAGCAGCATGCAGGGTGACTTGCCGCCTAGAGTCACGCCTAGTGTATAGGCTGAGCAGTTGTCAAATTGATTCAAGGAGAATTAAACTGTAATCATCATACCGATGAACGACAGTAGATCTTACACGTGTACTTAAACGCATGTGTTGAGGGAATATTTAATTGTGTAATATTACGGCTTCCAAGGGGTTCATAGAGCAGGAAATAATAGTACACCGTGAATTGAAATAGTCAATCACTTGTGGGAACGTAACAAAATTTATTGGCGCCGTAATAGGGACGAGAATAGTGGATATTGTTGAAGGTGTTGTATTGCGAGTGTTACATCAAATCTGATATCCTCGCCTCCAGTTACGAATCTCCAATGTAAATGGCAAGTGCTAAGGTTAATATCATGTCAAGGTAAATGAAGTTAGCGATAGGGGGTGGTTCTCGTATTTTCAATGTAAAGGTTTCATTGAGTTCTTATGTTCAGAGTCGTACCAAACTATCCAGCTGTTCGGAATGCTATTAATTTGTTTAATAGGGTATAATATTTGTGGTTCATCTGCCAGAATACGGTAGATTACTTTCATCATCCATTTTCGTGATCATTGGAATAAGACATGTTAATTTTTTGGCAAGTATTTATTATCCTTTCTCACGTCTGCCATTAGAAAATAGGAACATTAATAATTATTTCATTCATGTGGAATTATTTCTTTCATATAATTAACTATTTCATTTAAGTATTAATTGGGAATAATGGAAAAGAAGAAAGCATGCAGAAAAGCTATGCATTTGAAACCAATATTTACTTATTCTTTTTGAGAGAGGAAAGAACTCGTCATGAACCAACCAATTTATAAAATAAATAGGAGGCTTTATTTCCATATCGCCACAATATAGTCCTTTAGCTTTAAAAAAGCTCATCAACACACAATTGTTTTATTAAACTGCAAAGAATTTTTCCCCTTTTTGAACATTAATACAACTCAAATTAAGGTTCCTGTACGATCACTGTTTTGTGGCTCAGTTCGTAGAACGAGATGGAAGTTACTTGTACTGAAGGACTAAATGAAATTTCCCCGGTGGGACTACGGCTATAACGGCCGCCAGACCATGGATCGTAGGAAAATAGTACTACATGTATTATACTACCGATGTACTCAATTGTGCTAAATTTCTGTATCGTGAACGTTTGTAATTGGCGTTAGCGTATCCCTGAAATACACCAATTACCATATGAACCAATGCTATGCCGATTGGATAGCATAAAATAAATGTTTGGACTAGGTATTGGGGATTGAAAAAGTTTACATAATTCTACACAGCTTCATTGTCTGGTTGAGACCCACAGACTATCCCAGAAAATGCAGCGAAACGAATTTTTTTTGTGGACAAATATTCTCCACAGATGCTAATGTAGAGAAGAGTATTTATAGATTTGCCCCAGAGTGCAAAGCTATAAATATGTTAATATTGAAGACATTGACGCCATATAAAGTTCATGGGCAGGTGGAAGTCTCGGTATTGAGTTTAAAGTTTCTTAATTATTGCCTTGCTTAGAAACCATACCATTAATAAAGATCTGTGAAAACTTTATTCACATGTCCCAATAATTTTAAAATGAGAAAGCTTGAAATTTAATGAATTAACAATCTTTGATGCATGCAAATGTCATGAAAAATATAGCATATTATTGGTACAATGCAAGACGGAAATAAATGGGTACTTACTCATAAACATTAATTTTACTTGGATCTTCATTCTCCTTCATTCTCATAATTACTCGACCGTGGTCGAGTGGTCTGCGGCCCGTGTTCTGTATCGGGTCTCTGCTTCATGTAGAAAGACCGCGGGTTCGAACCCGGCCATGGACACGAGCTGTTTTTCGTACGCCGCGCCGTGCACTCAACCCGCTAAGCACTCAACCGTCCCATGATAGGCCCCCATGAAGACGCCTATCAACCTCCCGGGATCGTCGCATGGAGCTCACTATCACCCTTACTCTTAGAATGTTAACCTTAAGAATTTGAAAAACCAATGTACTAATGTCTATGTACTGTGTACTCGATTGGAAATAAAGATTGTTTGTTTGTTTGTTTTATTCCTACTTCATTCCTTATTCCTTATTATATATCTCCTTATTCCTACTATATCAAAAGAAAGCAATCATAACTGGTGAACCAAGTATGACCCAACAGAAATAATGGCAAGAAGAATGACACAAAAAGAATACCGGTAGGAATAATGGAAGGAAGAATGACACGAGTGTGACAGAAAAGGTCGCGTCAACTGAGGTAGCCTCACCTGCATGTAGACGAAATTGCAGGGATTTAGTAAATATCTGGATTTTGCACTGTTTGATCTAGAAATCACGGAAAATGCTCATATTTCTGTCCCTCAAGTTATTGCCTTCAGTCCACAGGGTCTAGCTCGGCCCTGATCGTTGCACGCGCTCCGATCCGTGGAGTGTGAACTCGACGTTTAGCTTAGGATTGAGTAGTTGAGCGCTGAGTGCTTTTAATCATGGCAGCTGGAGCACTTCCAGATGCTAGATGATTGATGGTCTGCCCATGAAGATACACGTAGTGTTTTTTTTGCGGATAAAAAGCCGACGCTGGTTCCAGTTGTTACGGCGTACGAACACGAACGGGTTTCGATACAGAAATCCTTATTTTGTCCCATTAATACATATATTCTTGCAGTCACGGACAGCCTGCTACTCTTTGTGATGAATAGGACTACTTGCATTGGGCTGTCTGTTGCATAATTGATTCTTTTATGCAGCTGCAGGTCCTTATGAAACCTATACTCATACTCTGAATTACGATTAAATCTAGTCACTGGATTCCTAAATGTAGTGTGAGTAAGCAATGCACTACAGGGCATCTTGATGATACACAACAGTGGAAAAAGTAGGGCCTAAGCAATTATTTTTGCATGCAAACCCGTTAACAAAAAAATAATAACAATATAACGAGATCCTTTAATTTGACTATAACAGACAGTGGAACATGTGGAAACAGTCGGTAAAACGATTTTAGCTGTTGTTTGAAAGAAGACATACATATCTGTTAACTCCAAACGTTAAAGGGATTTCAATCTTACATAACAATCTATACATACGTACCACTCTTCAGTTCCAACCATCAGACATCTTTTATCTAAGAGCAGACAATTAATATCTTTGTCTGACACTGGAACGAGCGGCGTCTACAGGACTAAGAGACCATCAAGAAATTCAATGGGAGAAAAGGTAATTAAAAATAGAATAAGTTTTATAGTTTGTATATAGGTATCTAAATATCCTATATTATTAATTTTGCTTTCTTCGCCGCTCGCATCTACGTCTGGACGTCGCATCCTGGTGTACTATTTTACCGGTAGAGCGTCGCAACGTAAAGAGTTGGAGCGCGTCGAGTTCTTGGCAGTGCGTTAACTGTTTGTGCCAAGGATTACTATAAACAATACTACGTGCATTGCCATGTAGCTGATTACGGTAGCGGAGGCCATTCCATTCTTAGTAACATAACATTTTATCTCAGACAAATTGATCAACAATTACTTGTTTCAAGCAATAGATGGCCTAATAAGGTTTTACAGTGAATTTTAAATGGTTTAAAGCACTGTAATGCTTTGAAATACCAATTTTAACCGGACTTAACATGTATTATTGTATGAGCTTAGTGGCCACTATATAAAAAGCAGAGTTGCTGCAGTTTTAGACTTTACAAGTTGATTATAGTTAAACCTTTTCCAATGCAAACAACCAAACATACAAACATTCACGCATATAAACAAACAGACATAGAAGCAAAAACCTACCAAACTGCAGCGATTAGTCAGCCAACCGGGCCTTCTTCACAGAGGTCTAAAGGACTGCATTCTTCTGCTAGTCTTTCTCTGAGGGGTTGACAGCAAATTTGAGGGCTTGACAGCAAATTGAGTGAGTGTAGTAGTCGTCAGAATACTGCCTTTCTTTGACTCGTACTGCCTTGACGTCTGCAAATGATGCCGTGTTTCATTGTCAAGACTGATCTTCTGGCCGTTCTCACTGATCCAGTTGTTGCGGATGCAGTTGTTTAGCAGATGTAGCTCCAGTTGTTTAGCAGATGTACTGTGCCAAAAAGGAGAAACCAGACACGCTCGTTGTCAAGAGGATGCGTGGGTGTGGCACTGCAATTACCTAGTGATTAGAATAGAAGTGGCCTTGCAGTCTCGGTTGTTCTCGGCCATGCCACTCAGCAACCCACCAGAAATTGAAACAGTTGGGCGAATCTTTACTTCATCTACCAAGAGAAACACATTCTTCTGTTGCAGTGTCTGGACTTTGTCAAATGTTTCCCTCAGGACCTTGTCCTTGTAAATAGATGAAGTGATGTACTGCAGCTTGCGTTTGCATGGCAGCACTAAAAAGTCTCTGAGCTGTTCATAATTACACTTCGGGTATGATTGAAGAGCAAAACAATAATCATTCATCGAAAACTGCTGTGATAAAAGTTCCAACAGACGTCAAAAATACCAACTTCTTCTCCTTCTCGGTGTCGACATAGGCTGACGTGTGAGCTTGAAGGGTGACAACATTTTGGGTTGTTTTGTCAAACGGGATGTCATACATAGTTCATTGCCAAGCGCACAGTTTCGTCGGACTGCGTATACGATCTCAAACCATTGTTGGGATGAAGTATCTTAAACAGTGGTACACTAATGCCGTTCTTGAACGCACTGAGCGTTAGTGGGGAAAACAAAGTGGGCTTGTTTTCGAAAATCACAGACAGGCTGCACTCACTGAAGTTGTCGGTCATGTACAAACACACAAGCCTTTCTTTCCATCTTGAAATAATCAAGTTCTTGTACTGCTTCTGCAGGTTACGTTCAGGTTTGAGAGCATCAAATGTAGTAATCTCGTCCTTCTGAAGAAAATACCTCAGTTGTTGGTTTTCCACTTTCGCCAGGAGAGATGCAGGTTTTGGAGATGGCAGACATGAAGCAGGCACATTGAAGATACTGGGAGGGATTTCACTTTTTCACACAACCCCACACTTGTTCGGGATTTTTAATGAATATAATTAGTAATAAACTTTGTAAACAAACAGTATCCACTTATACATGTAGCAATGTGCCTCGAAACAAACAACAATGTCCGATTCAAACCGAGCGACAGACTACGACAATTTTCGCACCATGACAGAAGGGGTTAACTGAACTCGGTGAACTGGCCTCCTCTACCGTACTCAGCTACATGGCGGCGCACGTCCTGGTTATAGCAGTCCTTGGTTGGTGCCTATCCTGTCCACAGACATGATGACAAGTTTCTACTTCCTTCTTCAGACAAGAAGAGATCTTGGTGGAGGTGTTGACTTTGTGAGCGCTTGTTAAAGAATGGTTGACTTTGAAAACGCTCGGTAAAGGGTGACCAGGCTGTACGGTCAGCCACCTTGTAAAGGTGTTCGACCAGGTAAATTGCCTCAGCTAGCCCGCTCATTGGTCGACGAGGTAAAGTGTAAAGCTGTAAAGCTGTGATGTAGCTCCTTATGTACGCTGCATTTAAATTTTATTTCTCGTTTGCACATTGGCTGTCTTGAAGTGGATTACCGTGAGCTATTGTTACTAGATAGGATTTGTGGTGCGAGCAAGGCAATTTACCACTGTTTGTCTGCGTTTTACAAACTTGAATGAAATCCCCAGGATACGGACACAGTGATTTATCACATGAACATTCATTCGTTCAATTTATACTTTGTTTCTAAGGAGAAGGTCACTCAAATGATACGTCCGTAAACATCGTTCATCCGTAACAGAAATTACAAAACCTATTTTTTGCAAGCTTTTTTTTATTTTCAACAAGTTTGGTTAACAGTAATGACTCGTTCTCTATCCTCCATACCGCAACGCTTTTCGAGCTTTGTTATTAACTACTTTGTCAGCAATCTTTATATCCGATTGTGAGCCAAACTTAGCAATTTTTCAAAAGATCGATATTAATCTTGCTACGAGCTGAAACATCCCGCTCTTTGAAACGGTTTCGGATTTGAACCTGCAATATTTTAATGGAGATTTAGCTCGTGTTTTAATTCAAAAGCTCTTTCGAAAGGCTACTCTAAATTCATAAAGTACAGTACGTAAGTTGACACGGTAAATACCCTAAGACGATTGAAAGTGGCAGTTTTCCGTTCATCACTAGCACCTGATTTCAGCTGTAAAAACGTATGAATGGGCAAAAACGTGTACCACACACAGAGGTGTGGTATACAATCTCTTTAGTGCAAGAAACTGGAATTGGAAATGGTTCTTTGAGCCCAAAAAAACCTGAGCATGAAGTTTTCTCTATTTTTGCTTGACAGAGTTAAAAAGTACTCCTATTTGACAGAAAATTATGTATGAGGTAGTTAAGTTTGAATTTTGTACTGATAGCATTTTTAAGCTATAATCTTTGGTACATTCCTGGTTTCCAGAATCAATGTATTTTAGGAAACCTTATGGATAAAAAATATCTACTTACCTTGAAATTAGAAGAAGTTCCAAGTTGAGGTGAAATATATCGAAGATTATTTCGAGGACTCTTTACACGGTCGTCTCTAGATCTTTCATATTTTCTGAGGTTTAATTTTTGAGGGGAAAAATTTAGGAAAAAAGTATTTTGACTCCTAAAATAATTGAAGTACTACCCCATAATAAAATCATCTACATAGAAGTAAGTGTCACTCAAACTTTGATTAGGAATGACAAGAAAAATTGCAATAAAACATACAGGGTGTCTCAAAAAACTGTACTCACACTTTAACTGTCACTAACATGCTGCATTTTTTGTGTTGCAGGCCTTTTTTGTTTTGAGCATTTGCGAACCTGATTCTTCAATTACATTTGTCTTCTGTATTCGAAGATGTTCCATTTTACTCTATGTTCATGTATAAAGGTTTTCTCGTCATTCAAAGTGTGAGTACATTTTTTTGAGACACCCTGTATTGGCCAAATACAACATGGAAACGCATATAGACACTCCAGATAGGACACAAAAGAATCAAAATCAAGTAGTTCGTTTAATTAAAAATCGATGATGCTTCGTAAATACTTCTCAAGACCGGGTAGTGACCAATTCATTAATCTTACATAAGTTTCGTCATACCATTTCTGAAAATATAGTTTAAAATGGAAGACCTTTTTAGCAAATCGGGGCAAAAATTTAAATATACCTACTGTGTACCAATGCATGAACAGCATTCCCCCATTCAATATTACATTCTAACGAGATGCACATGCTAGAATAAAACATTTTATCTTGATACTAAAATCAAGACCGTAAAAAACATTCAACGAGACAGCACGCGTATACAGGTCAGCAGAGTAATAGCTAGGAAAAAAATTGAACTGATAAAGAATTACTAGAGCGTGGAAGCCGGTGTAAAATCATCAAGTCTAGTTACTGGTAATGACATAGAACTCTGATGACAATTATACAGTTAGCATAAAGAAATTTAATTAATTCTATTTTACGCAGCTATAAAAGTATGATGTAGAAATCGTATTGAGCTGAGTATTTCATTGTTTCCAGTACATCGTTAAAAACCATTCCACTGAATTTTCTTCCTTTCTCATCGATTCGAAAAATGGCAAAAGTGTGCTCTCAAAAGTGTCAATTTAATATATTTTACCACCACATAACTCATTTGCTAAGTAAAATTCAAAATGATCCCACATGAATACAAAACATCGAAAGGAGCAAGTAAAATAAAAACACTGGAGATTAGAAAGACTATAGAATAGAATAGAATGAGACTATAGGAACGAACCTTCTGGCCCATTCTTGGGTCGGACAATCATTTCGATAATTATTCGGTTACCCAAGTCCCATGTATAATTCTAGCCGCGTCAACCATGGCGGCAGCAGGATTCAAACCCGGGTCTCTCGCTCGCAAGCAGATTCGCTCACCAGTCGACCAAGCTGGCGTTACAATAAATGAAAACTATCGAGTCTCACAAGCACTTGAACATCCTCATACTTACTGCGGTTTTGAGCCTGAACATTTTCAATATAAAAATGAGCGTGCAAGCTAGATAAAGAACTCTGCAAGTAAAGAAGATACCAATTATTTCAACAAAAGTTGTCTCAATTCTGAATACTAAGTTTTACATTCCTTTATGAGAAAACTACTGATACAAAAGTTTAGCATTTTTTCTACAAGCAAATGTCATGAAACGGATATTTTATGTTTCTTGCAATAGTAAGATGGTCTTACGGATAATGAGATTTGATTCTATGAGTATGTCAATAACTGAGTACATAAGATGAAAAGATTTGAATTACAATTCAAAGTCGATATATAAATACCCTATAGAATGTTATTTATTTTTCCAATTTTTCCATTGATCGAATGAAACAGACTGAAATGATAATTCCACAATTTTTTAGTGATGCACGTTGACTGTAACTGCTTGAATGATAGCTACATATTGTGTCAATAAATAGCAACCATGTCATAAGCTTTCTAAGTATAAGTTTCAATCTGATCCAAATTCCCCTTATTTTTTCTACGAAAGGCGCTCTTTAAACTCTGAATTGCAGAAAAAATGTTTATGCATTGGCTTCAATCCAATCCACGAAGTAAGAAACCTGAGTGTAAACTCCAGGGAATACAGGTCGACCGCAACCCAAGCCCCAAGAAACAATCCCACACAAGAAACCTTCGCAAACCATAGGACCTCCTGAATCACCCTGGCAGGAATCTTTGCCTTTTTCTCCAGCACATATCATGGAGTCAGCGATATTTTTAGCTCCGTAGCGTTTCCTGCATGACGCGTCAGACATGATGGGCACAGTCACTTTCTGTAGAATGTTAGGAGTATCACCACCGCTCTCGAGAGTGCCCCATCCTGAAATGAGGGCATCTCCGGTGAACTCCTCGAATTGTGCAGGCAGAGTCACACCGGACACGTAGGAGTTGAACTCCAAGGGTTTTTCGAAGAAGAGCAGGGAGATGTCGTTTGTGACGGTAATATCGTCGTAGTCTTCGTGAAGAACGATTCTAACGACGGTCCTCGCTTGTTCGTCGCCTGAATCTACACTCATGTCGTACTCTCCTGCGACGATCTGTGGAATTCAAAATAGGACCTTGGAGTAAAGCACAATGAAAATCAGTCAAAATTTAATCATGACATTTTTTATTTGTTCCTAAAATGCCAACATAAATTGATCATTTGTACATATATATTTTTAAAAAAACATGTATGGGTAATCGTAGATTTACGTCTTACCCTAAGGTACTGCGGTGAGTCATAATCTTCACCATAGACGCAGTGACCTGCGCAGATTGCGACGCTTTCAGTATAGACAGAGGCCCCGCAGAAAGGGAAGTTCCTGCCGAAGGTAGTGTCCTGAAAGCTGAGCTGATAAGGTAACTCACCAGGGGCAGCATCAGTACCTCCCACGATCCTGTTGTGACCTCTCATGAAGCGGGGGATGGTTGCTGGAGCAGCTGAAGCATCCAATGTAAATGCCTTAAATTTTTATCTGTTCACCTACAATTCATAATACTATAAAACCGTTAATGGGGATCATTGAGGGAATCAGAAATAAAATAATTATTTTGTCACAACGTGAATGCAGTAATGAAAAGACAAGTAACAAGTTTTATATAGGTATATGTTGACTGAAGCAACTACGGTTGTTCAGGGCGTAATTAGAGCGTAACACAAGTTGTTTAACATCAATATTAGTAATGCTTGTACACAACTACCTTTTCTTTCAAGGGCCATTTATCATGTACGCATATGACTGTACAAAAACAGTGGACCTTGTATAACTCGAATTTCGGAAAGCCTTCGACAAAGTTCCCCGCGAAAGGCCCATGGCTTAAGTGGAAGTGCATGGAATACAGAAAACTACTCCCGATGGATACAAACTGACTCACTGATCACATTCAACGAGTGATGATTCCCGTTCGAGTCAGTGATTGGATGCATCTAACATAAGAAGTTGTTGTGTTGTTGTTGTTGTTTGCCTAGCAGGTGATCCAGGGGAGGACTCAGAGGTACAGGGGAGGCTCAGTTGAGGGTCGGATAGAAGGAGGGAAGTAGGTTGAGAGTGAAGGGACTCTGGAGATGAAGGTAGCCGTGACATTGGGTCCAGCCAGAGGTCCAGAGGGTTAAGGTGGGTGGGGGTGTTGGAGCAGCTCAAGAGGTGGCTGGTGGTCTGGTCTGCGGCGCCGCAGGCAGGACATGTGGGTCCTGCGCTCCTTCTATTCGGGCCTGGTACGAGTTCAGGGCTCTGTTGTAGCCCGAGTGGAGTTGGGAGAGGAGAGTGCATGTGGATCTGGGAAAAGATCGCTCTTGTTCAGAGAAGGGTGGAAGGGGGCAGTTGGAGGACCCTGTTGGGGCCCGCTGCAGAGATGGCCTGCTGAACTGCTAACGAATGCAGGGAGTTTAGAGATTGCCTGTAGGTGGAGGGAAGGCAATCCCCGTTTGGGGATAGATGGTGAACTATGGAGGGTAGGAAGTGAGATTGGAGGGTACGTTTCATGCTTCGAGAGCCGGAGGGTTGGGCGACTGTGAAGAAGTTGGGGTGGTGAGGGCAGAGGGAGCTGAGGAGGTACTGGGAGCAGAGGAGGGAGAGGTGGTCGTCTACAGGGAGGACCCCCGTCTCCCTGTGAAGGTGTGAGGCGGAAGCCATTTGGTGGGATCCGGAGGCTATTCGAAGGGCGAAAGACTTAGGGGAAGTAGGAAGGAGGTGGTGGAGTGAAGGAGGCGAAACCGTGTTGGGAGTCTGAGAGGGATGGCTGCCGTCAGGTGAGGTAGGAGCAAACGTTCCAGCACTTTGACGGCAGGACAGAGGAGTGAGATGGGGCAGTAAGAAGAGCTGAGTGAGTCCCCTAAGGGAGCGTCTTATACTCGCTCATCTTCATCATCTACATAAACGACCTTGACATCAGAATCTAATGTATAATTAACAAACTCCCCGATAACATGAAACTCTGTCACCAAGTGTTCACCGAAAGAGACAGAATTCGATCAGACTTTAACCGTCTTCTACACTGAACCCAAACCTGGCAAATGAGCTTCAACATTGATAGATATTCAGTAACATACGGTGGTGCAAAAAAAACAGCATATCCAACACCCGATGAATGACATACCTGTTGAAGCAGTACAGTAACAAAGAGATATAGGTATCATTATCATTGGAAATGTCACACATGACAAACAAGTGGAAAAAGGGTCAAAAATACGAGCCGAGTTCTTGGCTTCATTGGAAAAAAAATTGAAAACAAATCAATGAACATAATACTACCGCTTAATAAAGCACTAGTTCTGCCACATGTGGAATTCGCAGTGAAACTTTGGTCTCCTACCATACGAAAAGATATTAATAAAACGAAGAAAATACAGCCTAAAGCAACGAAAATGATTCTTGAATTTTAAATATGAAGACGTTTTTAAAAGCATACACATATCTACCTGGAACGAAAAAAACTCTGAAGACAACTCATTGTGACCTGTAAGTATCTGAAAGGCCTAACGATGCTACTATGGAAGGGTTGTTCATGAGAGATAGTAATGTGCAAACCAAAAATAATGGTTAAAAACTAATAATAAAAAACTTCAAGACATCCCGAGCTCTAAACTTCTTTCCGGTTAAACTTGTCACAATATGGAACCAGTAAAACGTAGGCATCGCCTCCACCGGTACTGTAAATACATTCAAAAAACATCTCGATGAATATTGAACGACAAACCTCCGTGTATTATTACGTACTGATTCGATGTCCCTAACTCCTGGGGCCAGTGTATGATTGTGGCCCATGTACATTACTGAAATGCCTGACTTTAGTGAAATGCATGCAAGTGACTCGATTGGCTTACGGGATTAAGGTCCACCTACGTTAATTGTGCCTATACGTTAGACGGCATGAAACTTGGGTAGTAATCCAAGAATGAACCTAATGGTTCATTCCTATTTCCTTATTCTAGTATTATAAACTACTATTACATGGCCTGGGAAAATGACTTATACGACAGGTAGTTTCTAAATCGTTATTTGTTTCTTTTAGATAGAAGTCATTTAGTAAGTTTCCAGTCTGAAAATTTTAACCGAGCGAATAATTAATTTTCTGATTATCCAACTTCAATGTTGAATACATCATATCTTTCAGTTATACGTGTAAATAATATGAAAATGTTGTAATTTTCTGACGGAGTTTCAAAAAGACTCTTAGAGAAAGAGACTTTCCAGAGAAAAAACGTATACAAAGACAGTTTGGACGACAACATGTAGGTGAAACATTCTAGACTTTAAAAAACTTAGGTTAAAGAAAACTACACATATATTTACTCTACGTCTACTGACCAAGAGCTGAAGCAACGAAGAGGCACAAGACGAGGACCTTCATGGTGAACTACTGATGAGATTTGATGTGCTGCTACTAAAATGAAGGGTCATTTTATACCCTGGGCCTGAGAAACTCCACCAGGTGCACCATGGAAAAACCTGTTCCCAGTTTTAAAACTAAACTTTAACACTTAACAAAGAACTCCACAGACAATCAGAGATAAGGTTTGCTTTGATCTATGTAATGAACAAAACTCATACGATGGTTATGTGTTTCATACCCCGGTAGTCGGCATGTGTTCCAACTTCAGTAGAAATTTTCAACGAGATGAAGGAAAAACCACCTTTGTAAAATACAACATAAATTGAGGTGCATTGATGAAAATGAACTAGTTTTCCACTTATCAACAAAACTTCATATACATCAAAATTTGGTTTACAAAATTTGCTTAAAATCAGCATGCTGGGCAATCTGAAATCAAAATGAAAACTAATTATTCATGTATTAAGTGAAATGTCGCGACACTTTCAGTTACCTTATATGTAGACACTAGGTTTTTACGCCCCCTCTACGTTAATGCATTCCCACAATGAGCGAAAAAATGACAATGGTGAGGGACATCACAGTGACATCACAATGACTTCCCGAAGCAGTCCACCGACTTCCCGAAGCAGTCCACCGACTTCCCGAAGCAGTCCACTGACTTCCCGAAGCAGTCCACTGACTTCCCAAAGCAGTCCACCGACTTCCCGAAGCAGTCCACCTAGTAGAAGATCTACGATGCAAAAAGGAGGACATGGTTATAGTTCTTTGCGGAACACGAGAGTTAGAACACAAGACCCAAGATGAAATTTCCCTACAATTTGAAGCGTTAATCCATACAGTGAAAAACAAATCCAAGAATGCTATCATAACTAGCATTCTTCCGCGAAGAAATGATGCGAATCTAAATTCCCAAATTCTACTAACCAATGAAAAGGTTAAAGAAATATGTGCAGGAAAAGGTGTCATGTACCTAGACCTGATGTCCCATTACACTGGAGAGAATTATCTTTTCAAGAAAGATGGAATCCATCTGAATAAAGTCGGGCAAGCTAAGCTGGGGAGCTTACTGACCATCGCCACGCTTGAACTAACCACCACATTGGAACACAAAATTGGCAATATACAAAATTCAACAAGCATATTGAAAATATATCCAGAGCAACAACAAAGCAGAGAAAAAAAATTCGGACAACTGTAATTCAAACAACACAGAACTAAATGATCCTCGAAGACCCAGGAAAGCAGTAAAAAGTTTAACTATATCACGTTCTTGTCCGTACAAATTACGTTCACATACGTATCCTATCCAGCTATCCAACATGGAAAATAAAAGAACAGCGCATCCGACACAAACAAGCCGAAAAACGAACAGCTCTCCCGACAAATCGGTATCACTGAACCTCACCTCTGCAACAGACATCTCTAGCTCTGCAAGAAACACTTGCAAAGCCACAAAACTATTGGCAACCTGAAAACGACCATTGGGATACCTTGAATAAAAACGCATTATCACAACACGATAATAGACTAGGACAACTGAAGATACTGGCTGGCAACGTACAAACCCTCCTACCAAAAATGTCTGAACTTGAAGCCATTGCGTCAACGTTGTCACACGACATCATAGCTATCAATGAAACGTGGCTAGATCTCAATGGAAGACATCTCCCAGCGGAAGTCTCAATAAAAAAATACGTTTTGCACAACGTCGACAAACCGTCACACAGCAACAGAGGTGGTGGTTCCCTTATCTACGTCAAAGAAAAGTTGCAACC
>VCRD01002777.1:23127-35672 GCA_006783055.1 Trinorchestia longiramus
GGTCGGAGTGTGGAGGTCAGGTGGAGGCAGGAGTGTGGAGGTCAGGTGGAGGTGGGAGTGTGGAGGTCAGGTGGAGGTGGGAGTGTGGAGGTCAGGTGGAGGTCACTGGAGGGCACATTGCTGATCCATCGTGCGAGTTGTATTGTGACATGTGTTACTGTTATGCATTGTTATTGTGTACTGTTATTGTTGTGGTGCTGTTATTGTTATGTACAACTGTTCTATGTATTACTAGATGCGTTTAGTGTATAGACTGCTGAATGAAATATTATGTACGTTAAAAGTTGCAGTCGCTACTCAGACACGCGACGAGTATAAGCTTGCCAACTGTCAAGGTACAACCAATGATGAACACTACTGCATCTTCTGACGATGCTTCCTTTATCCTAGTCAATCATCTTTTCATCAATAATCTTTTTAGCAATCATCTTTGCAGCAATCTTCTTTGCAGGAAACATCGTTGCAGCAATCATCGTTACTGCAATCATCTTTGCAGTAATTCTAATTAATAGCTTTCGATGGAGGTTAAGAGGAAGCAAGATAATTGCAAATTGCACTTGTCATTGTCGATTGTTTCGTCTGCTCGTCATGATTGTGAGACAATCAAAATCACTGGCCGGACTCGAGGTTTGTGTTAAAGAAAACAACAAACAGAACTAAACAAACACTACTTACGACAGCCCCCGCACAAGCAGCAGCAGCAGGTCTGACTGTTCAGACATTAAATGGGGTCGAAACCTAAGATTCTATTCGTTGTCAATGCTGTATTTAGGTCTAATTTTGAGGGTGCCTCACTACCGTCTATTGAGTGCTGAAGAAAAGGTTTTAATACACAGAAGGTTTACTCGCATTTTGAATGAACCTTGCAAAATGTGGTTCTAGATTAAGCTGTTTTGCATTAATATAATTAAATCTTTTAGAAATATTTGGCTCGATGACAATGTATATTCAATTTCAAGAAATGATTTCAAATTTCAAATCGAAAAGAATTCTACAAGAAACAGATTGGAACCAAATACTCGTATTTAGGGATAAATCTTGCATTTTTCGGAAACCGTAATACAATGCTAATCTAGTAGTTATTCTGTAGTTATCTATTAGTTATGTAATAGTTATTTGCTAGTTGGGATACCGTAGTATAACGCTAATATACTAGTTATCGACTATTTTGGACAGCGTTAAACAACACTAGCCTACTAGTTAATTACTGTAAAAAAATAGAGACAGAATGGAACCCTGCAGTATCTCTTTATCCACACCACCGTGGTGTCGTTCAAGCCATGTACAGTTGCCGGATTTAAGCCTACAATTAAGTCCGTATTCTAAAAAAATGTTTGCAAGAAATTTAGAAAATAAATGAAAACTGAAGAGTATTGGGACGACCCAAACTAAAGAGTATTGAGACGACTAAAGAGGGCGTTGTCTTCAGCTGGCAAATTCCTGACGCTTCACACAGTGTCTTTTAGCTTTACGGGACCCGCACAGAAACCGACGTAACTCAAAAAACTTTGGTCGTATGCTGCTCGATCTCCTGATCTATGAGGCCTTGACTTTTTTTGTGGGGATATTTGAGAGCTATTGTGTGTGGAAACCCCCAACAACATTACAGAGACCTTGAGATAACATAACTCAAGTAATTAACTCTGTCACACCTGACACATCATCCAAGGCGGTGCATAGCATGGGCATAAGAGCACATGAATGTTCAAGAGTTAAAGCAGGTTGTCCGAAAGAAATTTAAAAAAATAAACATTGTGATTTAAGTAAAACACTTCATATCGTTTTTAACAATGTGCATTTGCTTTCTTCTAAGGCTTATACTATTTAAGTTATACCTGTGCGTTTTGCTGGGCGAGCAACGCTGATACTCCCTGTACGTAATGTTCAGATTACAATGCGTGAGTGCAGTCCCACAACACGGAGACAATCAGAGCTGATCAGCGTCGCTTTCACTGCGCAAGTTTTACGTTGTATATTTTGAACATATCGCATTTTTCCAACTTTTACTTGTTTCTAAGCTTTCCCTCTGCGCTGACACTTGTAAGAGTTGTTCTACCGACTGTGTTACAGTCGATTTCTTTTTCTAGCATCAAATATTCGAGTTTTTGGTCAGATAATTTTTTAAATCACGACACTTCTGAAGTCTTCATAATTGAGTATTTGTATTAATTCAAGTTACAGCAACACTCAGTTATGACTCGCGTGACCACTCAATTATAACTTACACAACCACTCAGTTTCAACTCAGACGACCAATCATTAAAGCTCCCATTTGTAATTAGTGAAAACTCTCATAATCAACCAGTGATAACTTATACAATCACTTATACCTCCACAACAACCATTGATAATTAACACAATCATTTATAACTTACACAACAACCAGTGACAACTTATATGTACAATCACTTCTAACTCACAAACAACCAGTGGTAACTTATACAATCAATCAAGAGACTAACAGTAGCATTCACAGCGTCTGTGGAGGGAGAAATACCGTATCTCTGTTTTTGCACAAAGTTTTCCCACACACTTGTAATGGCTGGAACTGCAGCCATCAAGTCACGTACAGCTTGTGCATCTTTCTTCGAGGAGGTACTCTCGATTTCCCACAGCAGTTACGATGTCGCAGAAGCTCTGCAGGAGATGCTGTGGTGTTGCTGGTTACCGCGTGGCGTCCAGCCAATCACAGCGGCCTTCGTTAGGCTTTCTTGTTGCCGGGTGCCGTCCAGCCAATCACAAATCACTTCGATAGGCTTTCTTGTTGTGAAGGCTATACTTTTGATGCCTAATATGAAACCTGTGAGAATGTGTGAATCAGGACACAAATGACTTTACTCACACAATTAATTATTCGTGTTTTCACCAGTGAAATTCATGAAATTATTCGGGACCAGTTACACTTTTAATACACAGAATGCGCTGTCAACACTTTTTTATGTTTATTGCTAAATTATTTCGCCTTTTCAGACATCATCATCACCGCGTTGTATTACTTTTTAGGTTATTTATCATATTATTCTCGCTATTTTTATTATTGTTTGTACTACATATAAATTTGCATCCTCCTTCTGTTTCCAGCAATGTATCTTGTCTTTCTGTATTATGATTAGGCCTATCGTTTCTCATTAATTACCTTTTACCATTATTTACCCCTCGTTTTATTAGTGTTATTTAGCACTTACTTCATTTGTAATATGGTTTTATAATGACGGGTATTATTTCCTTATTATTATCGTTATAGTTGTCATAATTACTTTCATTGTGTTTATTTTTATGATTAAAATTATTGTTTACTCTTTACAATGAATTTGAAACAAAGCTTCATTTACTAATTGCCTCAAAAACACATTTTTGGGAATGAATTTTTTCCGTTTAGTAATTAGGCGTAACAAAATATAATTAGCTGACAAAATCAGTATTCGCTTGCTCTGCAACTTTGTGTTCAGTATTTGGTGCGACTAACGTCACAAACTGGATACTTGTGCTTAGGGAGAAACTAATAGTAGTTTTATGTACCTTGAATGAGTGTTTTGTGCTTTTAAAAAAAGTATTTTGTGCATCTTAAATAGGCATTTTGTGCTCCTGAAATGAGTATTTAGTGGTCATTAAATAAGTATTTTGTGCGTCTTGAATGAGTATTTTCTGCGCCTTCAATGACTTTCATGCGCTTTCATGGTTTCATACACCATAAATGAAGATAAATTAGATCAAATTTGAGTTCATTCTACACTTTTATGTGTCTTAGAAATTGCAGTTGAATGAGTATTATCATTTTCCTTTAGAAACTACCAGAAAACTTAAATTGTGTTCTCACCAGTTAATTGGGTTAATTTAACAGTTAATTCTGTTAGTTTACCAGTTGATTGTGTTAATTTATAAATTAACTTTGGTAATTCAGTGAGTAATTGCTTTGCATTACTTGAAGAAATTTTTTTTCCAATTTAGCATTTCCATTTTACTGATCATTAGTAATTTAACACTATTTTTGAAGACGTCATCGACTTTACAATTAAAATACTGAAGATATTTAGTTTTCAAGCTAATCAAGAGAGAAGTTATTACACTTCCAAATTCATGCAGTTCTCCTTTATCAGTTTTTGTATGTTTCATTATAAGATGTGTCAAAATTCTTTAGATTATATTATACATATATGCGAAAATCTGCCGCGCGTCTTCCCATCACATGGATCCAAAATGAACAATTTCATCTAACAAAGATCGAAACTCGGCATTTTTTAGTACTTGTCTGTCTATCAAAAGAAGGCTGGCAGCCGCTTTGGTCATTTGCATTGTAAGTGTACGCAACAATGGAGCTCCTGATGTGGCAACATCTCCCGCCTCAGAGCTTCACGCTGAGCCGATGGTTCTCCTCGTAATGGTGGCGTTTTCGGCGAAATTTCGTGACTCTTCAACTTCACGCATCATCCCCCATCATGGAAAGCCTCCCCTCTCATTTTTTTGTGCCCAATGTTGAGATCTGCGAGTCTTGTCTGATTGAAAAGTTCATCTCTGAAGATAATAGGGAAAAGGCAACTGTAATTACCTTCGACAGGGCACTTAGAATTACTGGATTCCTTCCCTTTTGTGGTGCACCTTATAGTCAATGAAGAGAAAAATACTTTTTAATTTAGCTCTATCACGAAATTCCTTGAAGGTTGAATATGTGACCTCTACGTGTGTGATCAAACTAGGCATTCATACACTACTGGCTATATCTAAAATTTGAAGAGTTTTTCAACAGTTACAAATGTTTAGTCGGGGTATAAAACAATTAGAAATATGTATACACCTGTATTCACATGGTGCTCAGTTTCTTTCTGCATAATGACTACCCAGTAAGAGCTAATGCAACCGATATGTACATATGAATTACAGTTAGGTGGCGTATGTATTTAAATTCATGGACTCTCTTCACTGCAGCTCTACATACCGCTCATACCATATTAAAAACCATGCGTTAATGTATGGTATAATGCATTGCATAGTATATTGTATAATATATTGCATAGCATATTGTAGAATACATTTTATAATGCATGGCAAAATACATTGTATAATACATGATATCAGAGAACATTAAAATGGACTGGAATGTGTCAACTCATTTGTCTGTAGCTACAATCCAAATTTGTACCTGTGTTTCATTAATTTTTCTGTAATACCTCTGTGAGACCAGACCACCGAAAGTTCAGGACTAAAGGTATATCTACATTTCAGGATACACCAACCTACATATCAGGATACACCAACCTACATTTCAGGATACACTAACCGACATTTCAGGATACACCAACCTACATATCAGGATACACCAACCTACATTTCAGGATACACCAACCGACATATCAGGATACACCAACCTACATATCAGGATACACCAACCTATATTTCAGGATATACCAATCTACATATCAGGATACACCAACTTGAATTTTATAATATACCAACGTACACTTCGGTATGCATATATCTACCTATATTTCAGGATAAACATACCTAGACTTCATGATCTACCTACCTAAAGTTCAGGATATACCTACCTAAACTTCAGGATATACATACCTGGACTTCCTGATCTACCTACCTAAAGTTCAGGATATACCTACCTAAACTTCAAGATATACATACCTAGACTTCAGGATTTACCTACCTAAAGTTCAAGATATATCTACCTAAACTTTAGGATATACGTACCTAGATTGATCACTAGATGCCTCCGGAGTTACACAAACAATGTCAAACTACAGAGTTGTGTGACTATTTAAATAAAATTAAGTAAAATCAGAGGCTATACTAACTCGTGTCTCGCACATAAATCTGTGTCCTGCAAACATGTCAATAAGTACCCATACATATTTTATTGTGTAACGTGTCAGATTTCTGAAAATTTCGTTTCTATCAACACATACTGATAATAATCAACAAATTTAGTACTATATAACAAGTTAAATATCACATTCATGTCACTAAACAATATCACCAGGATAACAAGTTACATATCTACTTATATACTAAACAGTGTATGTATCTCTATCTCTCTCTCTCTCTCTCTCTCTCTCTCTCTCTCTCTCTCTCTCTCTCTCTCTCTCTATCTTTATGGGTCCGTCCCATTACTTCCTAACTATTGCTGAAGAAAAATTATTGAATTGAAATCAGAACGGGAATATATGTATTATAAGCATTGCATTGCGGATAAAAAAGCACCTGATTACCATGATCTATCCCATTTTCCCCATTATTCGCCTTCTTCTCTTACACGACCATGTTATCGGTAGATAAGATGCAGAATGAAAGTTCTCTATGTATTCATGAAAAATATTCAGGCTCTGATAGTACCAAGGGTAAAGGGAAAATGTATTTTATTTAGATCCTTTGATTTTTAATTTTCTCACTTTTAAACCGTGGAATTTCCATGGGAACTATCTAGTCACATTAATAATGTCACTGAACATCGCTACAAAACAGCAAGTTTCATATCACATAAATGTTGTCACTAAACACCATTACAGAATAACAAGTAACATATCACCTCAATAATGCCACTAAAAAATATCACTACAGGATAATAAGTTACGTACGACGTTAAGAATGTTACTAAACAACATCACCACAAGATAACAAGTTTCAAATTACGTCACTGATGTCACTAAACAAGATCAGCTCGAGATAAAAAGTTATAAATCACGTTAATAATGTCACTAAACATCATTACAGGACAACAAATTAAACGTCTCATCAGTCGCTTGTTTACTGTGTCATTCACAGCCACGACTTCGCTTTATGTACGTCACTTGATAACAGAATACGTCATTTTCAAGGGTACGCCATTTTTCTGTTTGTTTGTGTTTGTACGAAACCTCCAGTTGGTTGAGGCCAAACATTGCGGCTCATGAAATCAAACATTCTGACGCTCGTTAATTCTGTTACGAAATTTGACTTGTGTGACCATGACATTTATGTCGCTAATTTTAATGAGCTGTACTACTTAATTAAAATGAGCTGTACTAATTAATTTCAATGAGCTGTACTTCTTAATTCTAATGAGATGTACTTCCTAATTCCAATGAGCTGTACTTCTTGATTCCTATGAGCTGTACTACTTAATTCCAATGAGCTGTACTACATAGATACCCTGATGTTGTACACAACTTATATTAGTAAATACAGAGTACTAAACAGTTCAAACCTATGCTGTGTACACACATGGCACCGTGTGTTTGTGTACACTGTAACGGCACCGTGTGTTTGTGTACGCTGTAACGGCACCGTGTGTTTGTGTACGCTGTAACGGCACCGTGTGTTTGTATACGCTGTAACGGCACCGTGTGCTTGTGTACGCTGTAACGGCACCGTGTGTTTGTATACGCTGTAACGGCACCGTGTGAACCAAACATCCACCAGGAGATGAAGCGGATGGGGGTGTGGTTCTCACCCCCTCCGCCCAGGGTGCAGGGGGGAAGATCTGCAGCTGATCTGATCTGTGGGGGACGCCCTTCAGCTAGACATGAGGGAGGGGGAAGGGAGGGTTGATAATGGGGCTGAAGAAGGGATGAGGCGTTGTTTTTTAAATTATAAAGAGTATAATCAAGGTAAGCGCAGCGGCAAACACTGCTTGCAGTTTGAAGCAACAAGTGGTGTTATCAGTTCGTTTGTTTCACTCGCAAGTATTGTGTCAATGTGTGTAAGAGAATTTGCAACCATTGTACACTATTTGTTGATGTATTTGCATTCAGACTGGTGCATTATTTGCTACATCGTCAGCACAAAGTGCCTCACAAATACAGGGTTTTAGACAACACGCTTGTTTTCCCATCATGCATCAGTACTTGAACCACGCAACTTAGCACAGAATGAGTCCATCATCGGCAGCAAGAGAAAGAGAGCTCAATCATTTAGCGCGACCGTGATCTGCCTCAGTGTACTGAGTAGCCAGTAGTTGTCTACATTGTATTCTTAGTAAACAAACAAGCTTCATCCCGCTATTTCACTATATGATAATACATAGTTTGTTGCTTGTTTGCTTGTCTGTGTCTCTGTCACGCTCTTAAGTATTTAGATAGGAGGAAATTCGGGAGGGTATATGTACATGTATTGTAAGCATTGTATTGTGGATACCAAAGGCACATCCTTCAATGTGAAAATTCCTTCGCAAAGCCCGCGTCCACTGGCAAATCAAACGAAAAAAAAATCAATAAAAAATACGTGATTTTTTTCGCGTGTTGATCTACTAGTGTTTTACATAAAATACACTTGATGTTTTGTGATCCAGTTTTCAATTCCTAAAGCTAACATATTAAGACTAGTAATGCTTTTTCCAGTGACTGTTCCCGTCCTCTGTGATGCAACTGGAGGTAGAGGCTCGTAGGTTCGCTAGAGGAGCTTGATGATGAGGAAATTGCCTGCCTAGCGTCTTGTGCTGCAAATAGTAAAAAAATGAGTGCTGCTTGGATACTCGAACCAGGACTTGCGCATCTTAAGCGTAAGCCGCACACCACGCGATCACTGTGGCGTTAAAATTAAGCCTCAGCGAACTGTATTATTTCCTCTCGCAGTACACGCACGGTCAGCGTCGGGAATTTTCTAGCACTAGTACACATGCAAGTGATAAAATTCATACTTTTTTAAAAGAATTTTTTTCATTTAACAGTCAACGCTACATTTCCGAATGATTTTCCATAGTGAAGGGGAAGAAGGTTAATTACGAAAAAAATCCGTATTTTATAGTAATCTGGTGCGTTTGGTGACCACCATACCAGCTTACAATACATGTACATACTCGTTCCATTAAGAAGTCAATAATTAACCTAAGACAAAAACTTTATTTCGGCTCCTTAGCAATTACTTGTTCGGAATTAACTTCCCCTTTCTAATTCAACAGGGATTGAAACTTGAAATAAGTTTATTTATAAATAAATACACGACTGCTTTTATTATAAGGTATAGAAAATACTTTGAAAATTTTCTGTAATTAAGTGGCTTGTTGCTGACAAAAATTACTTCACCGTTAGGGTAAACCAGATAGATGCTAGAAAATTCTTGAGAAAATTTCAGGATTTAGATTTGACTAATTTAAAATTATTATAAAGACGAGTGTAAAAAAGATTTACGACGAATCATTGCGCTTAAAATGAATATGTTCACATGAATACGTACAGAACTTCCACTCAGTATCTTATCTACCAATAACATGACCGTGTATGAGAAGAAGGCTAAAAACGGGAAAAATGACGTATTTGATAGTAATCCGGCGTTTTTCGCATCCACAATACAATGCTTATAATACATGTATTCTCTTTCTGATTTCAATTCAATAACTTTTCTTCAGTAATAAATGGGAAGAAATATGACAGACACAGATTGATAGATAGATAAAGAGAGATGGAGATACATTGTGTATTATATTAGTAGATAACTTCAGCCAGCCAGTTTCTCTCTCATAAAAGATCATCGAGGTACATCATCAGTTTTATATTTGCTATACATACCACTTTCCTTAGTCCTTATATTTCCATATTGGTTCTCACGAACAAGGCTTGGTTTGTTATCAAGTATAAAGCGTGTAGATCAATTGACACAGGAACGACATGAATAAACTTGCACTCACTTGCGTTGAAAATCTGAGTAAGGACGCAACTGCAGTGTGATCCACCGGTGATCATGATTTATATTTGTGTTTATGCGCTGCAGTTACATAACACGTTGAATACGCCTCAGTTGGCTAACCTCCTAATCTAAAGCACCAATTAAAAAAGTCAGGGGAAAAATACCTACTATATTGATCAGCTTTAGGAAACAACTGGCAGTATTGTGAGTATCTAGGATACAAGCTCACTGAGGTAAATACTTGTAAGACCGATCAGCTTAAGGGCACAACTAGCAGTATTTTATCTAGGATACAAACTCTTTGAGGTAAATATTGTAACCTGTAGTTCTGTGATGCTTTCTTTAAATGCTCAGTTAATTCCTTTCCTTATCTTTCGGACAATGTCACGGCTTATTGCCAATTTATTTACCTTGAATATCATAAACTTGATACGATGATATTTTTAAAAGTGTAAACTCTTAATTTTTGCTGGTGTGCACCCTACATTTGAATGAAAGGAGAACTTGCGTTGTAGAATTGACAGGATTTTGAGACTGAGATATTAAACCTCACTTTGGATCATTACTCATATTTTGACCGATGAAATCCTTGCTTTCAATTTACACGTGTGCGTGCTAGTAACTTGCGACATAGAACCTCAAAGCTAGTGATTGAAACTAGTGGACTACGGGGAAACTTACAAGGTAAAGTCTACATTATGAGACAGTGAGTGCAGCCTGTGAACAAGACTGCACACAAACAACAAACGCAATGTTGCGTCGTATTTGTGTTTGCATTGCTTCGCCTTGCCAGCAGCACCTGCACCAGAACACACGTCACTTTGAAACAGTTCCAAATAAAATTATAGTATGACTTCTGCAGACTCTAATACATTTTGAAATTGAAATGAATTTCAGTAGACACTGACTTTACAATGATTTAAAGCATGTATGCATTTTATTAGGTGCCATGTATATGCATACATAAATATATACATACAGGGTGCGGCAACATAACTTCCCTTTTTCAAAGCAAAGCGCTTGGAAAAAGGAAGTTACGTTGCCGCACCCAGTATGTTGAATTTCATCACATTTATTTTCCATGCAAGAAGAAATTTTTCCTACAATATGAAAGCACAAGGACAGAATAATTATTATGTCAATGGAGTTATTAAACTCCATTGCCAGTAGTTGTCTACAAGAACATATATTAATATGTTCTTTCAGTAAATTTTAATGATTGAATGTTTAATTCCGAATATTGTTTCCACCGCGATTTTGAACTTGCTTCTTATCGTCCAATTTATTCTAATCCAGATTGAGATTATTTTTGTCGCAGTCGCATACATCGTTTGCGCAAAATTGTCAGCTTTTAATCTCAACCATTGAGACACGAGGCTCTTAGCCCTCAATCTTAATCATAGATACACAAGATTGGCAGCTTTTAATTTCAACCGTTTAGAGAGGGTGGGAGAGAGAGGGAGATTGTATTTTCTCAACACCTTTAATTACTTTCCGCCCCTTCTTCTTTCCTATTGTTTGACTTTCCCTTCGCTCTCCATTGTTTTTCCCAGCAGAAGACGCTGGTGAAAGAGAAACACGTGAATGCAGCTCTACTTGTTGCTCTGTATTAGTCGGTGTTTGCTCGACTGAAAATGACCGGGTGGTGGTTTGATGGAAAGTTACATTGAAAGTTATGCTGAAAGTTACACTGAAAGTTAAACTGAAAGTGACACTAAAAGTTACATTGAAAGTTATACTGAAAGTGACATTGAAAGTTACACTGAAAGTTAAACTGAAAGTTACACTGAAAGTTACACATTTACACTGACCAGTTTTTTTACTTCAGTTTACAGCAAGGTACTTCTTTACAGTGGCAAATAATTTACTTTAAGTTTCTAAGATGATGAATTATTTTTTAAACCAAAACAGCACGCCCATAAAATATGGAAGTTGAACATAATAGGAATTTATGTTGGTACTTAGTGCAGCAAAGACATGGCACCGATTTATCGTGTGTTGGATTATTTTTCTCTGTGTGTGTATATCTCTGTGTGCGTGTGTTTCTATGTGTATTTGTGTGTGTGTATCTGTGTGTGTGTCTGTGTGTGTGTGTGCCTGTGTGTGTGTGTGTGTGTGGTGAGAAGTTCACACAAGGCTGGATGAGAGATTGGGATGTGAAGAGTATTGTGGTGGTTGTGTGATTGTTTCATGACTGTCTTGCATGACTCTTGTTATGAGAAAGATTACACATTCTGTTGAATAAAATACGCGTGTTCTCGCCAACCAAAACTACGAACTGACTTCATTTAAGTTACTTGTTACTGTTCTCCTTTCAGTCGCTGCAAGAAATCCTAGCCAAATCGACTGTAGAGCAAATGTTTCTTTGTTCATGTTCATGCAATGGAACGTTTCTTTTGCTTGAATAGCTCAGCAACTGATATGAGAAATTCTCGAACGATCTTAAAAATTATTGAAGCAGTTAAAAAGAAATACTACAGTAATTAGGAAATTCTTGACGATTTACGAAATTTTTGTCATGTTGACTATAAAAAAAATGAAAATAGAGCATTCCGAGGCTGGCCAGAAATTACGTTTTTTCATGAACCTAAAAATCATGTTCTCTTATTTTAGTGAAATGAATAATAAGTATCGTTGCACTTTAGTCAAATGATTCATTAAATTTTGTATTTCAGTAAAAGGATTAATAAGTTCCATAACCTTCACATGGGTTGATTAATTAGTTCAAGTACATTTAAAAAAAATAATTTATTCATTGTGTTGTACATGCGAGTATATTGATGAAATTAAACTTTATTGCAATTTAGTGTACTCTGATATTACAGTGTTGCAAATGCCCAGCAACATCAGGACTGCAAATGCCCAGCAACATCAGGGCTGCAAATGCCCAGCAACATCAGGGCTGCAAATGCCCAGCAACATCAGGGCTGCAAATGCCC
>VCRD01002777.1:35689-60952 GCA_006783055.1 Trinorchestia longiramus
AGGACTGCAAATGCCCAGCAACATCAGGACTGCAAATGCCCAGCAACATCAGGACTGCAAATGCCCAGCAACATCAGGACTGCAAATGCCCAGCAACATCAGGGCTGCAAATGCCCAGCAACATCAGGACTGCAAATGCCCAGCAACATCAGGGCTGCAAATGCCCAGCAACATCAGGACTGCAAATACCCTGCAACATCAGTGTTGCAAATACCCAGCAACATCAGTGTTACAAATACCCAGGAACATCAGTGTTGCAAATGTGTAGCTCGTTATGAGTTTCACGACGATTGAAGTCATAAATTTTTGTTCAGTTTTATGTATATAGTAAATTGTCGGGAAGCGCTTTCAATGAGAGACATAAGCGTTTTAAAAAACTTTCGCTGGTAAAATCAAATTAGATTCTCATATTCTAACACTCTAGTACGCAAATACAGGTCAAAAATAACTTCATCAAGGAATTGGTTATTCCAGCGGTAGATTATTGGTGTGAGATATGAGGACTTCTCAGAAAGAATCCTGTGGGATTTCTGAGAAATCCTGTGGGACTAAGGACTTTTCAGAAAGAATCCTGTGGGCTCAGAAGGAATCCTAAGGACTTCTCAGAAGGAATCCTAGAATTCCAGTAGGAATTCTAAGGGCTTCTTAAAAGAAATCCTAAGGGCACCCCAACAGGTATTTTAGGCGTTCGTTTCTCCCTTCTTCTTTCCCCTTTAAAGGGACCGTCTAGCCAGAAATCAGCATGAATCAGCGAAATGGCCGTAACGTTTTTTCTATAGGTTCTAGATATATGAAATTTGGCCTACGTATGTATTTTTGAAAATAAATAGGGGGCGTGTTGTATATTTTTCCCATTTTCGCCATAATTACGGAGATAATAGGGGGAAAATGGGTAAAAAATTTGTTATTTTTCAAAATTTATTTTCTCCGAGTTTTTATTGTAAAGCAATAATTCAGGTATCATTGGATGTGCAAAGAGTTTCTACATGAACTGACGAGAGAATGTTTTGAAATTCGCAATAGTTTAGTTTTTATAAAATTTCAATTTTTTTAAAAAAGTCCAAATTTTCCGTAGATTTTTCAATGTAACTCAGAAATTATCATGAATTTCAAAACAAGCTCTGGTCAGTACATGCAACAACTTTTTGCACATCTAATGATACCTGAATCATTGCTTTACAAAAAAAATCTTGGAGATAGATTTTAACTATGGCCGCACCTGCACTTTACAGGAGGGGCATTTTAGTACCCAGGACCAGGTCTTTTTATAGGCCTTTTTATTCGCAAGCTACATTGCTTGGAAAAATCGGTGCGGGAGGGTGGTGAGGGTGACTGAACATCTTCTAGGGTGGTGAGGGTAACTGATCATCTTTTGAGTTTTTTTGTGCCTCCTTGAGGGCAGCGGTACCACAAGTGGTACCAGGGACACGGATGTCTAAAAGGCACCAGGAGCATACGCTACGGCGTCCTCGACGGGATGCACCCGACGCCGCTTGGGAGTGCGTCCTATAGGGTTCCCCTTCGAGTCCGGGTTCCTCTTTGGTTCATGAAGACCCAGGCCCAGTCGCACCAACAGAGAGCCGTCCTCATAACGAAAGTTACGGACAAGAACGGTGTCCGTGGCGGCGAACGTCATCCTCGACAGGTGAGCGTTCTTCACCTTGGAGCACCGGAGCCATAACCTGGAATTCAAGCTCTCGTTGGGGTTCTGAGTCCGTTTCTTCAAGCACCGCGATAGAAGCTCCGATCTCGTCAGGTCCACATACACCTGAAGGATGCGCTTGAGAAGGTCCTGGGGCAGGTGCGCCAGGTACCGAGCGTGGCGCGCGTGAGGCTCAGGGGCGACGCCCTGTGCCTCTGCGTGCCTCACCCAGCACCACGAAGTCAGGCCAGCAGGACAGAGCTGCTCGCATGATAATAAGTCAAAAGAATGGACTTTTGCAAAGACTCAGTCGTGCCCTCTGAATCATGCGAACGAACATTCTGACCAAAATGTGCTGCCAGCTTGTCGATCACCGCATCAGTCAGCCTTGCCAGCCAGACAACTCCGCTGCACAGTCCTGCTACTCGAGGTTACCGTAGCAACTCACAGGTCCGTCTTCAAGTTACGGAGTCGCGAGTCAAGTCTCTTACAGACATGATTCACTTACTCCTTCTTCACGACGGCAACCGAGTAGCTTGCCTTCAAGCTTTGCAGGCTTGACAGTTTCACAATTTTCTATCGAATAGAGCAATAACAAAAAATTCGAAAATTTTTACGATTTTTGCTAGACGGTCCCTTTAAATCCTTGCATTCCCGTTTCTTATTCTTCCTCTCACCTTCAGATATTCACCCCTCTACTTCTTCTCTCTTTCCGTCTCTACTTCCCTTCTCCTCTTTTCCCCTTTTCCCTTTCCTCCTCCCTTCCTCTCCACCGTCTTGCCTCATCCTTCCTTCCTTCTTCCCCTTCCCCAGTTTCCCTCTTTTTTTCACCCTTCTTTCCCCATTCCTTCTTCCTTCATTCCTTCTTCCCCCATTCTTTTTTCTTTCATTCCTTTTTCTCCCATTCTTTCTTTCTTCATTTTTGCTTCCCTCATTCCTTTTTCTTTCATTCCTTCATCTCCAATTCCTTCTTTCTTCATTCTTGCTTTGCCATTTCCTATCTTTTTCCCCACTTCCCCCATGAAGGGGGGGGACGGACAACCTTGAAGGGGCGGACACAGCAGCATGGAATTAGCGCGATCCTGCACTGCACCACACGCAGCTCCACTCAAGGTGGTAGCAGCCAACGCTCAATGAGGAGAAAAATAGGAATGCGAACGCTGTAGATAGAGGAGAAATGGAAATGCGGACGCCGAACGAAGAGGAAAATAAGAATATAAACGCGGTAGGTAGAGGAGAAATAAGAATGCAAACGAGGAAAAATGGAAATATGAAAGCAGACTGTGGAGGAGAAATTGAAATGCGGAACGCGACGTATTAATGGGAACATGGACTAGAAAACAGGAATGGAAACGTGGCCTTTGAAACAGGAATGAGAATGAAAACGTGCCGTATGAAACAGGAATGGGAATGGGAACATGCCATATGAGACAGGAATAGGATTGGGAACGTGCCGTATGAAACAGGAATAGGAATGGGAACGTGCCCTATGTACCAGGAATGGGAATGGGAATGTGCCCTATGAAACAGAAATGGGAATGGGAATGTGCCCTATGAAACAGAAATGGGAATGTGCCCTATGAAACAGGAATGGGAATGGGAACGTGCCCTATGAAACAGGAATGGGAATGGGGACGCAAAAAGTGGCGGAGGACCAGGGCTGCTGTGAGGCATACTGTGAGGAGCAAAATAATGCAATACGTTGATTAAATCGCCAGATTGCACATTTATAGACCACGTACAATTACGAAAATTGGACTATGCATAAACAATAGTATAAAAAGGTTAATAATATATCTAAAACACACAAATATTTAATGAAAAAAAATATATAGGAACATGTATAATAAATCCGTGAACAAAAATTTACAATACCCAACTTTTTTCTCGATATTATACATGAAAATTACGGTAGGATTATTGCAGATTGCTGTAATACATTCTACTATTTGTCAACCGAACTTTCGTCAGCAGACATCTCTTATAACGTGTCCTTGGCACAGCAGCTCTCGTTCTGAAAGGTCGCAAGCATGGGTAAGAATAAGGACATCAGCCAAGATCTTCGCGAACGTATTGTGGAGCTTCATAATGAAGGTTTGGGATATCGGAAGACAAGTGCACAACTGTTTGCTCCTATAGCCTTGGTTGGAACCATGATTCATAAGTGGAAATGCCGGAAGACGACTCTCAGCAAGCCTCAAACTGGCCGTTCACGGAAGATTAACGACCGTGCTGCTCGAAAATTGGTCCGAACAGTAGTGTAGAAGCCTCAAACTACTCGTGAAAAATTGAAGGATGATTTCAAGGCATCTGTGATCGAAGTCAGCAAACACACGATCAGCAGGGCACTACGCCGTGAAGGTCTTTGCTCTCGCACCCCTCGTAGGACACCTCTTCTCCAGAAACGTTACGTCATGCCAGGCTGAAGTTTGCCAACGACCATTTGAACAAGCCAGCAGCGTTTTGGAACTCAGTACTGTGGTCAGATAAGCCAAAATCGAACTATTTTGGAGAAACAGCACAAACCATGTTTGGAGGCAACAAAACGAAGAGTATAAACCAAAGTGCACCATATCCACTGTTGAGTTTGGAGGTGGCTCATTCATGGTGTGGGGATGTTTCAGCTCATCAAGGGTAGGTAAACTTCACATCATTGAAGGAACCATAAATGACAGGAAATATCGTGAAATATTGGAAGAGCAACTCCTACCTTCAGCTCGTTCGTTAAAATTGAAACGTGAGTGGAAATTCCAACAAGACAACGATCTAAAGTATGCTGTAAACGAAACCAAGGAATGGTTGAGGATGAAGAAGATAAACATTTTAGAATGGCCAAGTCAATCCCCGGACATGAATCCGATCGAAAACTTGAGGAGGGAATTGAAATTGAAGATTCAGAAGAGAGGTCCCAATAACATCACTGAACTCAAAGTAATTTGCATTGAAGAATGGAATAAGATTACGCCCGAAACTTATAAAAGGCTTGTAGTGAACTACTATAAACGTCTGGAAGCCATAATTAATAATAAGGGCTATACAATGAAGTATTAATGTATTAATATCTTGAAATGTGTTGTAAACTTTTGTTCACGTATTTATTATTCATGTTTCTATATATATTTCCTATTAAATGTTTGTGAGTTTTAGATAAATTATTAACCTTTTTATACTATTGTTTATATATAGTCCAATTTTCGTAATTGTACATAGTCTATAAATGTGCAATTTGGCGATTTAATCAACGTGTTGTATTATTATTTTGCTCCTCACGGCATGTTAGTAACCAGTGCTACATCGGCTGAAATATGTAACTTAATGAGATGTGTAGCTTAGTATGTGCTTTATATTGTATAAAAGATCAAATTTCCGACTTTACTGTAAACAAATAGGGTTATCATTGTTTCTCATGCTCGGACAAGTTTAATTGACTCAGGGTTAATAATTATAATTTACAATTCACGACTCATAACGTAAGAAGTCAATCCTAAAATCTTTCTAGCAGGAACGCTAAGGGCATCTCTACAGGAATCCTAAGGATTTCTCTACATCAATCCTAAAGGTTCCCCAGAAGGAATCCTAAGGGGTTCCCAGAAAGAATCCTAAGGGGTTCCCAGAAGGAATCCTAAAGGCTTCCCAGAAGGAATCCTAAGGGCTTCCTAGAAAGAATCCTAAAGGGTTACCAGAAGGAATCCTAAGGGCTTTCCAGAAGGAATCCTAAAGGGTTACCAGAATAAATCCTGAGGGTTTTTCAGAAGGAATCATAAGGACTTCTCAGAAGGAACCCTAAGGGTTTCCCAGTAGGAATTCTAAGGGTTCCTCAGAAGAAATTCTAAGGGCTTCCCAGAAGGAATCGTAAGGGCTCACCACCAGGTATTCTGGAGGTTAAACTATCTTCTGAGAAGAAGAGATCAATTAAGAACAGTTAGCTGACTACTTGGCCCAGTTTAAAAGCTGCCCCAGTTCAAGCGGTCGCACGGTAATTAACTGGTGTATCTGTGGTTGATAAGAGGGCGTGTTGCAAACAAATTAAAACATTTCTTTGTCTAGCTCTTGGTGAGCAATCAAAACTGATTCATGGATTGTAGCAGATTGTTTCCTCTGTTGACTAGTCTTTGTTTGCTACGTAAATATCGCGTGGAATTTGAATATTTCGTCGAGCACAAATATTGTGTACAGCACACATATCGCGTTGATCCCAAATATTGCATCGAGCACAAATAGTGCATTGAGCACAAATATCGTGTTAATCACAAATATCACGGTGGACACAAATATTGCATTGATCGCAACCATCGCGAAGAGCACAAATATCGTGTTGATCACAAATATCTCGTTGGAGACATCTATCGTGTTCATCACAAATATTGCGTTGCGCACAAATATTGCGTTGGGCACAAATATTGCGTCGAGCTCCAATTTCTGGTGCAGTACAGAAGTCTCTTTCGAGAAATAATATATTTCTTTGACGTACAGTTACAATTGTTTCATTAAAAAAGTGCAAACATATATTAATAAGCATTGAAATCTACAACTGGCTTTTATTCGAAATAATTATTGAAGAACTGTGAAAACTAATTTTTAGTTCGCGTAAAGTCAGAACAATACGACAATTATGGAATACTGATACTGAAAATGATATATTAAGTATTTTTTATATATGTTTCACCATTGAATTCTGCTTCAGTGGAACAATTCAAAGTTTCCTTATTATCACTGATATATGATTTTTTTAAAGAATAAAGATTAGCTTCTGAAATGTCTTCATATGGCGCTGAAACTTCTCATATTACTTCTCTTAACTCATTAATGCATCGCGTCCAGAAAAAAACACATGAAAAGTCTGTCTTGTGAAGACATATTTAAAGTGTAGAAACTATGTTCTACGTTTTTTTGACACCAGTTATGAGGACAGTGATTGCAGTTGTTAGAAATTTGAGACATTACTTTTGAGAGTCCAAAATTTTGAAAGTCAAAAGTTTGGAAGTTAAAAATTTAAAAGTCAAAAATTTTGAAAGTCCAGAACTTTGAATGTTCAGAATTTTGGCAACCTCAAATTTTGAAAATCAAGGACTTTAAATTTTCACACAGAGCTGACAAGTGCGTACTTTTTGTGAATAAAATTTTGGAGAATTCCAGCAAAAATTTAATTTTTCTATAATGTACAGAAAAATATTTGCGAACTGATGAATTTTCGTTTGATTGAAAATAATTGAACAAAAATATACCTACAGGGAATCTCACAAATAACTCACGGGTATATTCGTGTGATGTCATCAGCCTCACCTTTAAGGTTTCAAATCACAGAAGAAATTGTCTAAAGTTACAAGTTCCTCGGTTTAAAAATTTTCTGGAATTTGAATACGTGTCACGCAATTGATTTCCTCGTGCTCAAAATTTGGAACTGAAGGTAGTGATAGTTTTCGAGAACTTGATTTTTTTATCTTTATCCGATTACAGATGTTGTGCTACGTTAAATTTTGAATTTTCTGGTTTTTATTGATGAACGAGTGGCCTTCAGATCCTCTTTGTCTTTCTCCCTCTTTCTTTATAAGCAATAAAGCAGCCTCTTAAAAACTTCTTTTTTCAAAGCACAAAAAAGAATTTGTTTCTGTAAACCAGACGTGAACACAAAAAAGATCGTTTTAATGAGAGCCTTTTATTTTATTACAAATTCAATCACATTGTTCCAAAATGTCATAAGGCGATGTAAATGAAATGAGCTATGATATTGTGGATAATTGCATGGACTTTTTTTCGGTTGTAAAGGAATAAGAAAACACACTTCCCGATATTGTATAACGAGAAATTTCACGAAAAAAAGGTCTCCAATTGGAGTTTCCTGGCATTTCAAGAACCCTGAGTTTACCATTAAAATATCGACAACGATATTTTTGCAATATCTTACAATGTAAAAAAAAACAATAACACCTGGTGACATATTACGCTAAAGAGAAAAATTACCTAAAACAACCCTAGCGAAACATCACGGACATCGCAACGACAAAATGTCCGTAAAAATAATAGTAATGGGGATGTACTTAAGGAGAAAAAAAATTACATTAAAACAAGTGGCGCGAAGCATTGCGGACACCTGAACGCCTTCTGTGCTTCCTCTGTGAGGCAATACTGCTCAGTTTCCAGCTGATTTCTTTTATTTCCAATGGAGCTCACCACTTCATGTTCCAGTTCTTGATTGCGCTTCAAGTGTTGATTGTTCAGAGGCAATCACGCGTCTGCCAAAGAAATGAAGGGATTGTCGCGCCTTAAACCAGAAGCTTCAGAGATTGTGAATTGTTTTTATACTGTAACGCAAAATTTATGGTTATTGACCTAAAATTTTATGTTGTTTCCATAGTGTTGATGGCATTTTGTTTTCTTCAAACATGAACACAATATTGAGTTTCATGATCGAGGACAGTCTACAATTGGGGTTTTAAAAATTATTTTTTGATAATTGCCAAACTATAATTCTGGTTAGTTTTGAAGGTTTCGTGATGTGAAGCCACGTAAAAGGCAATTTAAGAGGCAAAATATGTCCGTTCAGAAATATGAATATAGAGAAACATTTCAATCTATCAGAGAAAATGTATATGGATGAATACTGTATATATATATATATATATATATATATATATATATATATATATATATATATATATATATATATATATATATATATATATATATATATATATATATATATATATATATAAATATGTTTATTGAGGAATAAATATGTTCAACATGTTCAAAAAGAAATATGTATGATATATAGAAAATAAACACATTGAGAAGTATGCATGTCAAGAAATGTACACGATGAGAAATAGGAATATTGGAAACTATGTATGTTCAGAAATTAGTCCATTGAGAAATATGTACGAGATGCATTCAAGTTATATCACCTCTAATGTTTTTTCTCAGGACTGGAAACAGAAGCATGAGGTTAGTTTTAAAATACGCGTGCACTTGTGAATGCGTGACAGAGATGGTAGCACTGAACGGTAAACAGAACTCCAGCGGCAGCGGAGAGGGTGAGGACTTTTTGATACCTAAAAATGACGTAAGGTATCTGTATCTGTACTTTCATCAAGCTGACTGGCACTTCGTCTCAGAATTGAAAAACGGCATTGTCACAATCGATGAAAAGAAAGTCCCATTGATGCTGTCATCACGCGTCAACATAGCTTGACAACAGGCCTCGCTCGCAACCTCGCTCTGTCACCATTTGGGGCATCCACCTACAGGACACTTTTTTGCATTTTCAGGTTTTCATGCATGATTGTACCCACAGATCCCACGGAAACGCTTAATTTGGAGGCGATGTGTTAAACACTCATTCAGCGATTCTCCAAAACATCTTTCTCCACTCGCTTGATCATGTCGTCAATTGGTGTTACACCACTCAAATGAAGTCAAAGAATGATTACATGCAGTTCTTGTAATGAAAATGTAGTCATTTTAAGAATCAAAATCAGTTCTCACGCTCGCTGTTGTCGCTAGAGTTTTGTATGCCGTACAGTGCCGCCATCTATGTCACGCATTCACAACAAGTGTAAGCATATTTTAAAATGAACTGTATCTTTGTACTTGTTTTCAGTTCTGAGAAAAAACACCGGAGATGTTATAAGTTGAATGCGCCTAGTATGTTGAGAAATATGTAAATTGAGAAATAAGTACATTGAAATACATGCACATCGAAAAACATGCTCATTAAAATTTCAAACTCATTAAAACGAAATGTGGGGGCATATTGTCGTTCATATGCATTTAGTAACACATGACTTGTGTCATGTCAACATGATGTAATTGATGCATGATCAACAAATGCATATATCTCTACTCCTACCTAAATAACTAATAACGATTAACTAATAAAAGTTGAAGTTTATGTTAATTTCTTTAAGCTTTCATTTTTTATATTATTGATGATGCTCAACTACGGTGTTTTTTCTAAAATTTGTACATATGTTTCGTAAGGACTTTAAAATATAGTTACTACACTTCATTGACACCACAGTATAGTTATTGACTTGACAAACAATAATTTAAATACTTCATTGAGACCACAATACAGTTATTGATATGACACACTACAAACATTGATATTTATTTATGATGAATAACTCTCATGAGGGAATCATTAGGTTTGAGATGATCTTGAGGCAGTGAGAAATCTTTAAAATCTTCGCATGCATTCACACTTGCAATTAATACTACAATTATTATTACTATTTTTGGTACCTAATATACATTAATTAAATTATTTAGCGATTATGTTATTTATGATATGGTAGTATATTTTTTGTCAGACATACAATGTATGTATAATTTATTGTATGTCGATTACATTTACTTAGTGATTTCTCCATCTGAGTGATGATCAGTAAAAACTCCATACAACACACATATTTAAGCCTGCATGCGTTATGTCACGTACAAGCGCGTCATTGTGTATGATGACCGCCCGATAGCAACACTCATGAACGTAGGCATACACCTGTCCGTCTGCTTTGTGTTGTGTTGTGTGTTACATTGTTGTATGGTGTGTTATTTTTTTTATGTTTTGTGTTGTGTTGTTGTGTGTTGTGCTGTTGTGTTGTGTTACACCTGATAGTCATTAAATCTTACGGCACAATGAAAATTTAAACTACGTTCGATTTGAACTGAAATTATTTTGTAGGTTGAAGTTGTACAATTTATAAAAGCCGTTTTACATTTTTTAAATATTTTCTATTTTCAAAAGATAAAAATTAAAAAACCATTATTAGCTGAAATTTCAACGTTTTCAGCAGCAAACCCGATCACGTGGCATTTTTTCATGAAGACGACGAGAATTTCATGAAAATGAAAACCGCTCGCTAATTTTGCTAACATTTGTGGTAAGTCAAAAGCGATTGAGAGGAATTAAAAATAACCCATTATTCTTCTTGACATGCCCCCAATTTTGGAGGCCTTGTGCCCCCGTTGTGCCCCAGTGAGTGGGGATGCCCTCCAGTCTACTTCATGAGGTTGTGCTCAGCGATGCGAGTCGTGAAGGTTTTGCATTTCGTAGCGACTGACAGTTGCCTCTGGGGCAAGTGTGGGGCAGGTGTAGGGCAGGTGTGGGGCAAGTGTGAGACAAGTGTGGGGCAAGTGTGAGACAAGTGTGGGGCAAGTGTGGGGAAGGTGTGAGACAAGTGCGGGACAAGTGTGAGGCAAGTGTGGGGCAAGTGTGGGGCAAGTGCGGGACAAGTGTGGGGCAAGTGTGGCAAGTGCGGGGCAAGTGTAGGGCAAGACTAGAGGAAAACACGGGAACCAATCTTGACGCACTTGATGAACTGTCATACAAGAAATTGAGTCTTTCTATGTCTCTTTGACAGGACCCGCTTGTCTGCAAGTTATGATTGTGTGACCTGCCTGTTTGCAGGTCATGATTGTGTAACCTGCTTGTCTGCAGTTCATGATTGTGTGACCTGCTTGTCTGCAGGTCATGATTGTGTGACCTGCCTGTTTGCAGGTCATGATTGTGTAACCTGCTTGTCTGCAGTTCATGATTGTGTGACCTGCTTGTCTGTAGGTCATGATTGTGTGACCTGCCTGTTTGCAGGTCATGATTGTGTAACCTGCTTGTCTGCAGTTCATGATTATGTGACCTGCTTGTCTGCAGGTCATTAATGATTGACCTGCTCGTCTGCAGGTCACGATTGTGTGACCTGCTTGTCTGCAGGCCATGCTTGCATAACCTGCCTGTCTGCAGGTCACGATTGTGTGACTTGGTTGTCTGCAGGTCATAAAAGTGAACCAAGAAATAATTTTCTTCGCTAATTAAAATTAATTTCATTGAAAACCTCGCATTCATTTCATCCTATTTTCGCTCACTGAACTGGCTTGTGTGCTCTCAAGTCTATGTAGGTAAATAAGTGTTGTGTTATAGTACCGTACCACCGTGGTACCGTAGTCGAGTGGTCTGCGGCCCGTGTTCTGTATCGGGTCTCTGCTTGTGCAGAAAGACTGCAGGTTCGAAACCCGGCAATGAATACGAGCTGTTTCTCGTTTCACGCCGTGAGCTTGCACTTATCGGTAAGCCCTCAACTCAACTCCCCGCCCATGGACACATCCCAGGATCGTCGCATGGAGCTCACCATCATCCTTACTCTAAGAATGTTAACCTTACGAATTTGAAAAACCAATGTACTAAATGTCTATGTACTGTGTACTTGATTGGAAATAAAGATTGTTTTTTATACTGGATGTACTCTACCTGTACAGTATATGACACAATATATACATACTGGATTTCATGCACCTGTGTACCTGCAGTCATGCACCTGTGTACCTGCAGTATCTAGTTTCAAAGCACGTACATAAAACAGGGACGGGTGGGGTTGCAGTATAGCTGTTGGTCACAGTCGCCGGAGAAGGAAACGGTGGTTCTGGAGTGACCAGGTCATAACTAAGATGAGGTCTAGTGCGTTGGTTTGTGGGTCCTGCTTTTGTTGGTGTGTTAAACGCTCGGTTGTTGTTCTGTCTTAGCCTAGTTCAGGCATTTGGTTCTGGTTAGATTTGTTTGGTTAGGGTAATAATTAAAGACCTAATGTGTCAACTACCTAGTGTTGTTTCATGAATGGTTATGTGACTGATATGTTAATCAAAAGCCTTATTTCAATAATTATAAGTATTTAAATGATCAATGTATGAACTAACTGGTATGATTTTATTAATGATCAAATGACAAATGTGTTAACTAGAACACATAAGGTAATACCAAAGTTTCATGAGCAATAACTCTGTCAACAAAAGAAGTGAAAAAATAGCCAGTTCAATACAATAGTGTGTTCTAAATGATGTTTTTCGAAACTTAAAGTAATGATAAAAATCTCAAATTTCTTCTATTTATATCTCTGGTAAGAAAGGCATGGTTGTTTTTGGGTTTAAGTTAGGACTAAATTTAGGGTAAAATTATTATTTTTTTGTATTTAGTTTCACCATTTTTGAATACTTCTGGGTTTTTCTAATTATATTCCATGAATTGATGTCAAATTTTCCAAGTGAATTCCAATTTATGAAATTGAGAAAGAAAAAAGTACTCCCACGACACAGATTAGAATCCAAGTTTGATGCCATGTAATAAATTAAAAATATTCCCTGTATTTTGAATCAGGTGTGATTACTTGCTTCTTGAACTTCTTCACTCTAACTCCCGCATGTATCAACAGGTCAATGGTTTGTTGATATTTTGTTTATTCTGTATTCATCAGTTTGATTTTCCTGCTTCAAAAGAACACCTTGACACCTTTACTGTCTTTACCATGAATGTACTTCTCTCTCTCGTTTTACCAGAATTGTTTAAGGCACATAAATTTTCGTTGGTAATTTTCTCAGTTCAAGATATCCTACTTCGTGAAGTTTTTCGAGTAAAAGTCTCTGCAAATGACGTGTTTACTTCTTATTGCAATCTCTCAGTTAATTTTTTGTAGAATTGCAGATGTCTTTACAAGGGCTTATTAAAGTGTTTAATGACACTTCTTACACAAACATGTGACTAGTAATGCAAGTTTTCGTTAATCAAAATTTATGTAATATTTACAATTTCAAGACACCTTCGAGTATTGAAATTTTCGTTGATTTCATACCAGTTTTCTATGAAAACAATTGATCACGGATGTAGAGAAATTAATTTTATATGTATCTACTTCATGTAGATACATCTCTTGCTCCTCTTACTTATTTCGCTGATATTTGGTGAGATCTTCGAGTCTGCTTATATATCTGTTGTTTATGCACTAATGACATGTTAACTCTCCACAGAAAAGTCAATCTACTCCATTTGAAGATTCCGGCTCCTGGTCTTGCTCTGTCCACGCTCTATTTTGTTCACGAAGCGCTGGCGTTTTATCTCATAAAGCAGCCACCATCTTGCCTCGTAGTGCAAAGGATTGGCAGCACGGCCATCTTGTCTGCCAAAACAGCCGCCATCTCATTTGGCAAAGCGGCTGTCACCCTGTTTCTCAGAGCAGCAACTATCTTGTCTACCAAGGCAGCCACCATGCTTACAAGAGGAGGATGGTTCCTTTTACCATTGTTGCTCAGCCTAGTTTCCAGAGCGCAAGCAGGTGAGCTCATTCTGTGTACTATTTGTGTGTTATTTGCTCTGTGCAGTTACCGTTTAACTCGTAGATGTAAAATTCAGTTCACACACCTGTCTGATTGTGTTAACCCATTAAATGCCAGAATTAAGCAACGACATATCTAAAAAAATATGGATTGTTTCCATCTCGTACAACCCTAAGAACTATGCTGTTTGAATCCAAGAATAATAGCAATGGAGTTTGTGTTCGAAACAGTTATCGCATTTTATGCAAATAAAAATGTTTTATAAGACTTTGCAGTCATATAAATTATTAACGGTATAGAAATATGTCCCAAAAAAAGGACGTTGGCTGATAATGGGTTAAAGTCGTAATGACAGTGTACATGTGTATGTTTTTATTGTATTATGCGAACAATCTACGTTTAAAGAACCGATGTATCTCAGCCCAAACACTCGTCTATCTAGATTAACTTGAATCTGTGGATAAAAATGTATATATTAGGCAATAGGGAGGCCTAGCTGGGCGTGCTTATGTAGATCTAAATAATGTATTTTGGGATGTAAAACTGTGGACTGGATTTCTTAGCGAAAATTTTTTCAATTATTTAGCTAACTAAACAGTTCACGTGGAAATTTCTCGGTTTGGATTTGATTAAGCTGAAATTATTATAAAGATGAATGTATTAAAGATTTAAGGCGAATTATTGTGTTTTAACACGTTGACTCCGAAGTGGTACGTATGTGTACCACTTAGGTTAGGTTCTGTAATTTTTTCAGATCCTTCTAGTGACTATGCGTACAAAGTGAAGATTTACACCAGTCAGGCAATCGGAGGCAACGTGTTAAATGAATATTTTCATGAATAATACAGAACTTAAATTCTGTATCCTATCTACCGATAACATGGCCTAGAGAGTCCTCGGAAAAATTCCTCGGTTTAAAAGTGATAAAATTAGGGATCTATGAAGTAAAATACATTTTTCACTTTCACCCGTGATACCATCAGAACCTGAATGTTTTTCATGAATATATACAGAACTTCCATCGTGTATCTTATCTACCGATAACATGGCCGTGTAGGAGAGGAAGGCGAATAATGGAAAAAATGGCACATTTTATAGTGATCGGGTGCCTTTAGTATTTACAATACAATGCTTATAATACATGCATACCCGTTCTGATACCAGTTCAATGATTTTTCTTCAGTAATAAATAGGAAGTAATGGGACGGACACATGAAGAAAGGGAGTGGTCTGTTATACATAACATAAACGATAAAGCTCTGCAGTTGTTTATAATTTAGTTCTGTAAAGACCAGCTTATTCACTAAATATTTTTCCATTAATAGCGAAAATTTAATTTTGTTTCCTTGCACGAAATTGTTACAATACTGTTGTTAGTAGAGGCCACCGAAAGTACGTTTGCCCTGGCGTATGACTGAAACTCAAAAATCTAAGAATAATACCAATGAATATCCTTTAATAATAACATAATGAAAATCTTCCATTTCATTTTTAGCCCTTTTTCCTTCAACATGACCTCCATTCCTTTCTAAACATAAAATGCGCCCTCGATCTCATTGCTTGCACTGCCCTCCTAACCATCTGTGGATTTTCCTTAAATAGGTTCACTTCTCGGATGACACTCTCTCGTAACTGATTTATGTTTTCTGGTAGAGTAGTATAAACTTTATTCTTACAATAGCCCCATAGAAAAATATCGCAAGCGGTTAGATCCGGTGATCTCGGAGGCCACTCAATATCATGATTGAGGGCTACAATGCGAGTACCAAAGATCTCTTTTAATTTTTCTCTGACAATAATCTGCCTATGAGCTGGGGCTCTGTCTTGAAACCACCATAGTCTATTGAACCGGTTGCCGTAAATGTGTCGCAATTCTGAGACTATGTTTTCATTAATCATGTTGAGGTACATAAGACCATTCAAACTGTTATCGTAGAAAACTAGACCTACAAGAAAGCCATTCTCGCATATCCAATCCGAAGAGAATTTTTTTTATTCATGAGTTATTCATGCAAGTGATATTATAGATACTGATTTACATAAATAACAAACCTGCCTTTACAGAACTGAATTATCAACAATAACTGCAGAGCTTTATCAATTCGAAGTTCGGTCTGCTTTATTTTTGGAACACCCTATATAAGTGGATAACTGGCGAAACAGTCCAGTCTGTTGCCGGTACACATGACTAAAGAAAGTACTCATAGAACCCGCACAGGAATACGGGAGTAGGTCACAGCACTGTGAGTATCTAGGATACAAGCTCACATAGGTAAATACTTGTATGACTGAGCTGCAGTTCACAAGTGGCAGCATTGTGAGTATTTAGGAAGTAAGCTGACTGAGGTGAATATTCAAATTCATGCTTTACACAAGTGCGCTAGATTCACTTTCGTTGATTCCTCATTTCAAGGCGCAGGAGCTAATGTAACTAGCCTCAGGCTTCGAGAAAACGTATTTCTTGTACAATACCTACCATGACAGAGTTTTCGTTACTTTTTTATTCATTGCCACCAATTCCATAATTAGCAAAAATTTCAGAAAATAGAACACTGTGAGTTACTGTTGACAAAGCAACACATGTTACTATTGACAAAGCAACTAGTGTTACTGTTGATAAGCAACACATGTTACTGTTGACAAACAACACGTGTTACTGTTGACAAGCAACACGTGTTACTGTTGACAAGCAACACGTGTTACTGTTGACAAGCAGCCAGTATTACTGTCGGCAAGCAACACGTGTTACTGTTGCCAAGCAACACGTGTTACTGTTGCCAAGCAACACGTGTTACTGTTGACAAACAACACGTGTTACTGTTGACAAACAACACGTGTTACTGTTGACAAACAACACGTGTTACTGTTGACAAACAACACGTGTTACTGTTGACAAACAACACGTATTACTGTTCACAAGCAACACGTGTTACTGTTGACAAATGCTTCCATTTATCTCTGTCACATGACCACTGTTTTCAATGATGAGCGCATTATCAAAGCTCGTTCAAATAAATTATTTGGGCTAGATATACTAAAAATTATTGCTTACGAATTAATGATTAGCTATTTAAATAGTAATAAATTATCAATACTCGATAAGCTAATAAATTATTAACACGAAATATGTTACTAAAGTATCAACGCAATATAATACCAATTTAAATCTGCAGTTTCTATTATAAATCAGTAGTGCATTATAGTATTAGCACAAAACTAGCGCTGTATATCACATATCAATTATTAACACTTTATATACTCTCAATTTATAATTAGCCCTGCATATACTAAATAAATTACTAACATTATGTATGGTACAAATTATTTATTACCGGTACATATTCTAAATGATATTTTCATTCCATATTGAATTCTATCTGAATTAGTAATCGACGCAATATATTCTAAACTTGACAGTTTTCGTGGATTTTCCACGATTTAGATTTGACAGGTTTGAAATTATTAAAAAGATGAATGCATTAAAGATTTACAACGAATTATTGTGTTTTAAATGAATATTTTTCATTAATTTTATTAGAACTTCTTTTCTGCATCTTATCTACCAATAACATGACCCAGATAGTACTTGTTAAAATTCCTTGATTTAAAAAGTGATGAAATTAAGGATCTATGAAATAAAATACATTTTTCAGTTTTATCCGTGAAATTTTTTCATCAATATATGCATAAATTCCATTCTATATCTTATCTACTGGTAAAATGGCTGTGCAAGGAATAAAAGCTAATAACAAAAAAAACTTGAGTATTTTATAGTGGTCTGGCGTTCATGGTATCCACAACGCAATGCTTATAATACATGCATACCCGTTCTGATTTCAGCTCAATAATTTTTCTTCAGTAATAGATAGGAAGTAATGGGACACAAACACACGAAAAGATAAAGAGAGAGAGAAAGAGAGAGAGAGATGGCGATGCACTGTCTATTATATATGTAGACTAGTAGTCCTACAAGGGAAAATTCACGTATTTTTTGCTTAATTTTTTCATTTGATTTGCCAGTGGACGCGGGCTTGGGAAGAAGTTTTCACGTTGAAGGATGTGCTTCTGGTATCCACAATACAATGCTCACAATGCATATATGCCCTACCGAATTTCCTCCTATCTAAATCCATAAAAGCGTGATACCTAAACGGACCAAGTAAGCAAGCAACAAATTGTGTATTACTATTCAGTGGAATAAAATGTTATCTTGTACGATTCTACTATAAAATAATACACAGTTTGTTGCTTGTTTGCTTAGGCAGTCTCTCTGTTACGCTCTTAAGGATTTAGATGGAAGGAAATTCGGTAAGGTATACATGTATTATAAGCTTTGTATTGTGGATACCAAAGTCACATCCTTCAATGTGGAAACTCCTTTGCAAAGCCCACGTCCACTGACAAATCAAACAAAAAATTCAGTAAAAAAATGTGAATTTTTTCCTGCGTAGGTCTACTAGTCACTATTATTAATTTACGTGTACTGTTTCATTCTCTAAGAAAAGTTTCCTAGCATCTGTCAAGCGTTCAGAGAGCGACCGACATTTCTGCAGTACTGCACGTGCGTGATGTGTGTTACCTGATGTGTACTGTAGATGCGTGATGTGTGTTACATAACGCGTTCATGCATCACGCACAGACAGGACACGCACGTGCGTTTGTTCATCATAGACACAACACGATGACAGTGTAGAAAAGTAATGGATGCGTGGTTGCAGCAACAGATTCTATTGGTCAACTGATTAAGGTCGAGGGAGATGGAGCTGAAGATGATGCATTGTTTACCACGCAGTCTGAAGACAAGGCTGTTCAATTGTACAGGGTCAGCCAGATAAATTCGCGCAGCTGCAGTTATTTTATTCAACCCGTAATATTTCAAGGAATGATTAAAACTGAGCTTTGAAATGTTAATATTTTGTGCACCAGACAAGGAAGACTAAATTATCCATCAACATGGCCGCCTTCAGCAATGATGGCGGTGACCTCCATCCACACTTTGGTGGAACTCGGCCACCACGCAGATGATGTTTACTTGTTCTAAGGACTTCACTTCTTTATAATGTCATCTATAAGGCCTGCAATGTTGTTGTGAGGCCTTGCACAAGCCTCAGTTTTAGTTCACGTCCCAGAAACGTAGTCAAAGAATTCAAGTCTGGTGAGCTTGATGTCAGAAGTCCATCCCTCAGAATGACATCTTGGACCTCGTGATGAATTGGACGGTCGTGTTAAATACTCGTAATTAGTTAAATACCCGTAATTAGTTAAATACTCGTAATTAGTTAAATACTCGTAATTAGTTAAATGCTCGTAATTAGTTAAATAATCGTAATTAGTTAAATAATCGTAATTAGTTAAATAATCGTAATTAGTTAAATACTCGTAATTAGTTAAATACTCGTAATTAGTTAAATAATCGTAATTAGTTAAATACTCGTAATTAGTTAAATACTCGTAATTAGTTAAACTAGCAGAAACCTGTGTAGATTACACGATTTCAATAATTAACTCACTTCCAAGCATCCAAGGTTAAGTATGAAGGAAATGTATTTTATAGGCATTCTTTGATATGGAAAGATTCCTGAAATAATTACTGTAATTTAAAATCAAATTTTCATGCAATGCAAAGTTTTCATATAATTCGGTTTACATTAGGGTAAAAATATCATTTTGTTTGAATATTTTATGTACAATTTCACTATAGAGTACACAGTTTTCGACAATTTGCAAATCCTTGAAAGCATATTATTATTGGCAACACATATTGAAACAATATTGAAAACACATATATTGAAAATATAATGTAAAAAAATTATTATAGAATTTTCCTAATCATTCAAAATTTCTCTATAAACTATATTTTTGGTGTAAGTTATTCCATACTTTACTCCCTGATGTTTTCTACCATTATCATATGCCACTTTAACTTTAACATTTTGTTGGGCACGTGATCGCGAAAATGCTACATACAGCTGGCCATGAGAGAACACGGGTTGCTGCAAATATATACCAACTTTGTTGAAGGTTTGCCATTGAGCTTTGTTGATAGTCGTAGAATACGAGAGTCTTAGAGGAAATTGTGTTCTATGTAAAGTGAATGGTAAGTTTGTATCACTTGGAGTTTGCTTTATTCTTGAGATTAGCACTGTTGATCCATGTGAAAGTCACTGATTAATGTGGCTTCTATGCTATTTTGGTGTATTTGGAGTATTTTCATCATAGTTCCATTGCATAGTCCTTGACTGATTGATAAATTTCGTAAAAGCATCACAATTGCGCTGATCTTTAAATTTAGACGATGTGGTGGCATGCCAGATGGAGTTAAAAAATTTATAAATTTTAAAGGATGATTTTGGGCTTCTGCTTGATCATCACTTGAAGCCGAATCAGTGCTTAAATAGGTTTTAGTTTCTCCTGGAATGTTTTTGCGAATGTTTTCATTTATAGCAAGAGAATCAATGTTCTTGGGCGAAAGGATAACTCATTGCTCCATTTCTTGAGGGGTACGATCAAAAATGTCAACAATGAGAGAGTCATTGCAAACTAATTCGTTAGGAATATCAATGGTATCCTGGGGAACATTATCTAGCTGGCTGTTGAGTAAACCACTTCCAAGTCGTAGAAGCCATTGTTTTGAGAGAGAGAGGGCAAGCGAACTTTTCCATTGAGACAGCAATTTAGTAGCTCTCCTTGAAATCTAAAAGCAGAACAGAAGCGACATATGACATTCATGAGACCTATATTAAATTGTTCGTTATTTATTCGAATTGTGATCAGCCTTCGTTCTTGATTTCTTGCTCTTATATTTGAATTATGCTCAATTATCTCTTATTGGCTCATATTCGCTCTTCTTTCCTGGTAAAGATTTCTTAAATCGTTCAAGTAAACATCTCTTTACTCTTGAGTCATGCGGGCTCTTCTTTCAGCTGCTCTATTCTTAGCTTCCACCAATTCATGCTCTCTATCCGTGGCATTCATATTTTGTCTTCTTCGTACTATAAAGTTCATGTTCATATCTCAAATAGATTGCCTTTCTTCCGTTCTTAGTCTATCTCGAAATCTTCTTTGTCTCTCTCTGGCTAATTCTCTCCTTCGCTCCATTGTGAAGGGCGAACGCAGTGTGAGTTGCTTAATAAATAATGGGATGATAATATTTATTGGTACTTTTCACAATCTCGTTCACTGATTAGTTACTAATTATTATTCTTGATCTCTCGCCACAAAGTCAAATAATTATTGTTCTTTTTGATCTCCAGCCACAAGGGCAAATACGACCCCTTATATATAGTATCTTCGTAGACACGATACCGCCAGTCACGGCGCCTTCATAATAATGAGGAGCGTTGCACACGAACTCAGTTTTAAGCGTAATAGTATATAGATACTTGTAATTAGTTAAATAATCGAAATTAGTTATATACTAGTAATTAGTTAAATACTCGTAATTAGTTAAATACTCGTAATAAGTTAAATACACGTAATTAGTCAAATAACTACTCAATGTGTGGAGTCTACGTACTGGGACATCCAAATACAGGCCGAGTTCTGCTGGAAGACATGCCGTATTTGACGGCATATAAGACGCACCCTCATTTCTGCAGGTCACTTTCAGGAAAAAACATCTACGATGCATAAGACGCAGGGCAATTTTTTGAGTCAAAAGGTTGGCGAAAAAGTGCGTCCTATATGCCGTCAAATACAGTACTCGTTATCTGCAACCTTGACATTCATCAGTGACTAGATTTCAGCCTTAACAACTCTACAATAAACCTCAGAATTAATTTTCTCGTGATTGAAGACAAGTGATGAAGAGTCACCCTCACTGGGGATCATGATGCTATCCGGCCTTTTTGTCTTAATCGTGGGTGCGAGGTCAGAGCTCGCTTCACTATCCTCTGTAAAATTCTCCTCGTCAGAGAATAATTTAATAACCGACCTGTTCCTCATGAACTGGTGGGTCAAAACCTTGCTCGCCTCTAAGCGAACTTCCTTCATCTGGCTGGTTAGAAGAGACCTCCTCCCTTACGAGTGAAATGTTAAGTGCATATGTATGTGATGGTTTTCTAAATCATTGTCTCGCTGTCAGCCTTCTTTTTGGCAAATTTAAAAACGACGCTGGTCCATTGATCCCGACACTTTTCTGCCAGAAAGCTCGGTGTGCGAATTCCATCATTTCTTGACCTGAGGGCAGCTCTTCGGACTTGTTCAGACTCAATGCGGTTGCAGACACCGTAAACAAACTATTTGACTTGAACACTTGAAAGACGGCAATGTAGTCTGGTGTGTGCCTTGTGAGATATAGTTCTCATATAACGGAATCGTTGGTTTACTGCGTGGTTTAATTTAACCCCGTCGAAATCAGAATGAAAACTTATCTTTTCTGACACAAGAAGCCGTAAAAATTGTGGATTTCTCCCGGCTGACTGGAGCATTCATCATCAGTTCAGGATTGCCAACATGTACACATTAGTTGGGATTGCCCTGCACATCACGGAAACTGGTGCGATAGAAAGAGAATCCTAGTTTAGAGCTTCTGCTCCCATGATCTGAGAGACGGAATCTGTGTGTGAAATTTAAGTTTCCCAACAAATTTTGCAAAAGAAGTTGTATCTTGGTATTTTCTGTCTATTTTCTACCTTTCTATTTCCTATTTAAAGGGGGACCTTGGTATTTTCAACCGATTTTCTACCTCTGTGCTTCCTATCTAAAAGGTGTAGGAAATGTACCTTTGTAATTTCTACCTATAGATCATGAGGAGTAGTATTCAGGAGTATTGTATGAGAGGATTGTACAGGAGTATTGAATGAGAGGATTGTAGAAGAGCATTGAATGAGAGAATTGTAGAGGAGTATTGTATGACATTAGTATTATTGAGGAGTATTCTATGGCAGGCTCGCTGAATTTGAAGTAACATTGTCGTGTTAAGGTAAATGCTGCTCATCCTGTTGCTATAAAACTTTATCTTATGCTAAAAATATACAAGAATATTATCATTACACCTATAATGTACACATATATAAAACTATAAAATGCAGAACTTTATATGAAATGCGTATAGTTACCTATCAATAAAACTGTATTTTTGAAAGATTGGTGTTCATGAACAGCTTGGCCAGCAGAGCGAGGTTTTAACAGCGTTACTGCATCGACTCTTCAGTGGCAGCTCATGCAAAAATCATTTATTACTATAGAATTGTTATATTACACATGCATTAACATTGGATTGTTCAACTCTTACAAATAAAGCGCGAAGGTGGTGGAAATACATTGGTTGATAATACAAAAACTTGTTTTCACTAATCAAAGATTTTTAAATTTCATAAAAGTACGACCGATACTAACGAGACGAGTGCATTGGCACGCGTAGTAACCACAGTAAAGTAGAACGTAGTAGGAGTAAAGTGGGGGGTTTGCATGACCCACAGTATGACGTAAGTATTTTTCAAACAGTGATGTCGTCATCCCGCAGGGCGCTGATTGGTCAATTGTTTTGGATGACGGGTGTGGCAATACCTGCTCTCTCTAGACTTTTGCTGCATAAATATGTAATAATTACGAGCATTAATTGAATTCCTACGAGGTGAATGTATTACATACACAGTTTACGTTAATTGAATTGCAATGAATTATTCATAACGAGAGAGAGACGTCGCAAATTGGAGGAATCCAAACGCCGTGACATGAATGATATATCAATGAGGTCAACACAAGAAGGGAATAAACACAATTTATGTAGCTAGGTAATAATTTACTGGAAAAACACACGGAAAACACGTGAATATATTATGAAATCAATATGATCTATCTACCGAAATCATCCAATTCCACCCACAATAATTATTTAGATCACACAATGCCGAGTGGTTGCAGAATTGAAACACTGTTCCATCTAACGACACATTCTAAATACACATGGAAAAGCACACGGAAAAACACGAAAATTTATTATGAAATCAATGTGATTCATCTCCTGAAATCACCAATTCCACTCACAATATTTATTTAGGTCATACAATGCTGAGTGCTTGCGGAATTGAAACACTGTTCCATCTAACGACACATCCTAAATGCACGCGAACATGTCAAAATGCACAGAAAATCCCTCCAAATCCTATCACTTAATCTCACTCTTTATAATCAACCAAACACACTTTCATGAGTTAATAATCGTTGCGGTCCCACAAACCAATTTTACTGACAAAATTCTTCACTTCACTGTCAACTGATGATGCAAAGAATTGCGCTGCACGAACACACCGCACATACGAAACACACACTCGGTACAGCCCTACGCGTGGCGACGGCCCATCCTGTTGTTTACACTATATATGTGTATATACTTCTCCCGCTGGTTCCCAACCTCCACTGGTTTGAAGGGCACAAATTAAAGTTGTATCAATTTATGTTTCCACTTGGTTCCTGTTGTCGATATTCCGAAGTAATCACGTAAACAGCAAATCCAACTTGACGCTGAAATATCAAGCCTCTCTGAGTTAATTATTGGCGAGACTTTCCCAAGTTTATATGAACCCAAGTTTATACGACTACTACTCCCAGAAGTAGTAGTCGTAGTAGTGATAGTAGAAATAGTAGTTGAAGACGTAGCGGTAGTCGCTCTAGTAGCACTAGTAGTTAGTAGTTTTTGTTGTTGTTGTAGACTTGGCAGTACTAGTAGTTATTGTAGATTCCGATCCTTCCCAAAAATGAGAGAAAATGCTCCGTAAGTGCATGCCTTGATAGAGGTGCCCTACTACGTTTATGTTGTTTGTTAGCATATTATTCCCGTTTCCTATTCCAAAATTACTCTTACCTCCCTCCGAATGATATTCCGTTTTTTGCTTCCTTGAAGTCGGTCGCTTGCCCTACCTCGTAGGGGCTCCTGTTTCCTTGAAGTTGATCGCTCGGCCCCAGCTCGTAGTACCCCCTGTAGAATCGTCACCACTTTGCACACTGTTGTTTACCCGATCAACGGCTTACTCTTTTGACCCTCTTGATTTCCCGACTGCTGTTTATATAATCAGTTGATGTTTTGTAGAAACACGCCTCCTGACTTTTAGCTCCTCCTTTCGTACTTGGTCTGACTTTAAAGGGGTACTGTGTTCATTTGACCGTTGGCTTGTTATCCGATGCTTCCCACGGTTCCGAGGCGATTGCAGAACATATTTCAACTGGTAGGTGTTCAGAACTGCTTACCTTGCATGTTAGCGTGCCGTGTTGTTTGTAGCGCGACGCTGTGTGTTGTTGCCAGCGCGACGGTTGGGCTTTAATAGAATAGAATAGAATAGAATAGAATAGAATAAGGCAATAGGAACGAGCCGTTTGGCCCATTCTTGGTTCAATACCGAAGTCCCATGCCGTCTAAAGTAAATCCATCAGTCATGCACGTACACCTTAACCACGTAAGTAAATTTAGTCGTGTGCACACATCACTCACACACAGGCGTTTATGTCACGAGCATTTATCTCAATCATACATTAACTTTAAGGAGTTAGGGACATAGTTAGTAGGATGTAGTACTGGGGGGGGG